>CANXME010001308.1:975000-978964 GCA_948144175.1 Closterium sp. NIES-65
TTTCCCGCTCATAATTGATGGTAGTCCTACACTTTGCCAGGCTGGCGGAATCCCTGTAATGCCGGTTTCAGTGCGCACCCCCTATTCAAGGCTGAGGGCACAGCCTTTACTCCTACAAAAAGGCTGGAAAATTCAGCTAAGGTTAATAAAAAAACACTAAAAATCAGCCAAGGTACGCAACAAAAAAACTTTGGATTTAGCCTAACCCCCCAAAAAGAGCCTGACCTAACGCTGAATCAGTGTAAAAAGACTGATACCTAGGGCACTGGTTGTAGCTCAGAAAGGCTGTATTGGTAATTACTTTGGAAAATCGAAGTAATATGATGTTGGAGAAGAATCGTACTGTCAATGAATTATTCACGGATTCTTGTACAGCACGTCAAGCTTCAATCAAACGAATTATATACAACAGGACAAACGGTAAAGTGGAAAAGCCACTTTCCTTTACTGCATCCGGGAGTTAGAGCTGATCAAACGTGCAATCCAGCACTGGTAGTTAACCTCACTTCACTCCACTCACCCATGCCAATGCCTTACCCTCACCACCCCTTCCCATCTTGTCTACATTCTCCTCTCCTCTTTCCCTTCCACTTCCGCGTTTTGCCCTTCTCAATGTCAGCCTCTGTTACACGGTTACTTGATGCTCCAAGCAAAAGACTAAGAGGAACAAGAGCAGCTACCTAGCCAACCCTCCTTCGCCACCATTGGCGGGCCTTTTGAATGAGCGGGCTACAGGGCGAATCAAGGGGGAAGGTAGCGAAGGAGAATCAGGGGCTGGCTGAGGGAGGGAAGGGCTGGTGACTAGGGTGGGATGACTGGGCAAAAGGAGGGCAGGATAGGTGGAAAAGAGAGCATGGTTCACGGAATGGAAAGGAGGATTGGTGGGTAAAAGAACAGGGTTGATGGGAGAAGTTGGAGAAGAAAGAGGTGAGAACAAGTGGGCAAGGCTGTTTGCTGATGGATGGGCCCCCACTTGCAGTTGGTTCCAAGCCTGCCCTGCTGGTGAATGTGTATGCTGCTGCCGAAGCTGCTGCTGCTGTGATTGTTGCTGTTGCATTAGAGGTTGTAGCTGCAGCTGCTGAAGCTGAAGCTGGGACAATTGCTGTTTGAGGTTGCTGCTGCTGCTGCTGCTGCTGCTGCTGCTTCTGCTGCTGCTGCTGCTGCTGCTGCTGCTGCTGCTGCTGCTGCTGCTGCTGCTGCTGCTGCTGCTGCTGCTGCTGCTGCTGCTGCTGCTGCTGCTGCTGCTGCTGCTGCTGCTGCTGCTGCTGCTGCTGCTGCTGCTGCTGCTGCTGCTGCTGTTGCTGCTGCTTCTGCTGCTTGTGACTGTTGCTGCTGCAAATGTTGGTAGCCTGCATCTGCAGCTGCACGAAGGGATCAACGGAATCCCACCTGGCTGCTCCGCTGCTCTGCCATTCGTACCTGCTGTTGCTGCTGCTGTTGATATTGCTGCTGTTGATGCTGCAGCAGCTGCTGCTGCTGCTGCTGCTGCTGCTGCTGCTGCTGCTGCTGCTGCCTGCTGCTGCTGCTGCTGCTGCTGCTGCTGCTGCTGCTGCTGCTGCTGCTGCTGCTGCTGCTGCTGCTGCTGCTGCTGCTGCTGCTGCTGCTGCTGCTGCTGCTGCTGTTGCTCTGCGCTGTGGTTGTTGCTGTTGCTGTTGCTGCTGCTGCATTATTTGATTGAATATATACTGCTCTGCACTGCTGACGTGGCCATGCAAATTAGGTGCAGGCTGGTGCATGCTGCTGACGTGGCTAGCCAGTTAGGAGCTCCTGATGGGAGATCTGGCCAGCCAATGGAGGCACGAGAATGCTTCCCAGCACCAGCAAATGAGCAGGTGCCACGTGTCCCTGAGACACAGTCCCAGCTGCTACTGCTGAAGCTGGAATCATGCAGAGGATGCTGCTGCTCCTGATACTACTCCTGATGATACTCCTGCTACTACTAATCCGCCATGCCCCCCCATTGTGGTTGTTAATGGAAATAACCCACCAGCTGCTGCTGCTGCTGATGTCCCGGCTACTGCTACTGCCGGTGCAGCTGCTGCTGCTGCGGCGGCGGCAGCGGCTGTTGCTGTTGCTGCTAGTTGCTGTTGCTGCTGTTGCTGTTGCTGCTGCTGCTGCTGTTGCTGTTGTTGATGTAGTGGCTGCAGTAGTTCCAGCATCTGAGAGTGCCTCTTTAGGAGGATGGTGGCTCTGAAGGCGATATTTCTGCGTGTGGAAAAAGAGATAAGAAAGGTGACATCGGATGAGTTACCCCAGGGTGACATGGCGTTGTCTTAAAATGATGAAATAAAGAGAGATGCTGTTAAGGAGATAGAGGGTGAAGCACAGTGCAAAGTGGTGGAGCAGGTATATCCATGGCTGGAAAGGACAGAGAAATCCATTACCTGCAAATGACTCTTGATCTCGTCGCTTGTTAAACAATCGACTTTCATTAGCTCCTTAATCTGCTTGGGTGTAGCCACTGTAATGAGGGGATAAGCGGGGGGGTCATGGGGAGGCGAGGAAAATGTTTGGGTGTAGCCACTGTGATGAAGAGTAAGAAACGGAAGCCCAGGGGGAAGAGATGAGAGAGTAGATCAACTGAGATGAGCAGGTAAATGAACTAATGACACAGAGAATCCTGCACTTTTGAGAATTCTAAAAAAATCACTAAGTATCCTGCACATGTAAGAAGTGAGGATGCTGTATGTCACATGGATGGTAGTATGAACCAGTTACATGATGTGACAACGTCAAGAGGAGTCAGCATCACTTAGAACGGGAGGCAAGGAGAAGGGGGATAACTGGAAGGTTCATACACGCACCGCAGCAGCCACTCAAGCCTTTCTAATGCACCGAGAAAGGTGTGTATCAAATGTCTCAAAACACTCACCGTAGCAGCCACCGAGCATTTCTAGTGCGTTCGAGAAATTGCTTGCGAATGTGAAAGCGATTTTGCTTTTATACGCCCTCAAATCCCTACTTTCATGTTTCCATGTGCACCATAGCAGCTACTGAACATAGGCAGCCACTGCGCCTTTCCAGTGCATCCACCAATCGAGTTTCAAGTCGACTCAAAGTAAACTCGGATTGTATACGCACCATAGCAGCCGCCGAGCTTTTTCCAGTGCCTCCAGAAATCGCTTGTGGATGTCGGCGACCAGGATCGCCGCTG
This sequence comes from Closterium sp. NIES-65, assembly GCA_948144175.1. Classification (NCBI taxonomy): domain Eukaryota; kingdom Viridiplantae; phylum Streptophyta; class Zygnematophyceae; order Desmidiales; family Closteriaceae; genus Closterium; species Closterium sp. NIES-65. The sequence goes on from CANXME010001308.1 coordinate 978,155, forward strand.
CTTTCTCTTTGTGTGTTGGTGCAGCCTTCGTGAGCCACAATCCTTGTTACTGTGATGGCTCCCACTGTGACCCCTCCCACCACTGCCACTGCCACCAACACCACTTCTCCTGTGCCTGCCACTTCCACTTTTCACTTCCCCTGCGCCTGCCACTGCCTCTTTCACTGCCCCCACCATTTAGCCACTGCCGCTTCCACTATTACCACCATCATCGTCCCCACCACCATCGCCATCATCACTAGCATCACCACCCTCACTACCACCATCACCACCATTATCGTCAGCACCACCACCACCGCCACTGCCACTATCACTACCATTGTGGCCATCACTCTTTGCTTCGCTTCACCTTCTCTCTGTCTTTGTCCCTTTTGTCAATATTCATTGCTTTTCTCGCCTCCACTTTCTTTCTTCCTTTTGCCCTCACAGACTTCCCTCTGTGACGCTCCCTTCCATGAGTAGGTACTGCTTTGTGACGCTTTTAGCCCGAATGTTTATGCTCGCATGGACTATTCCCTCTCCCTTCCTCTGCTGCTACCTCCACCAGTAGTACCTTTTCCTTCTGAAACACTATCCCGCCTCTTCTGCTCATATGGACTATTCCTCTCCCTCCCTCTGCTGCTGCCGGAACCTGCTGCTACTGCTGCCACCTGCTGCTGCTGCTGCTGCACCTGCCGCTGCTGCACCTGCTGCTGCGCCTGCTGCTGCTGCTGCTGCTGCGCCTGCTGCTGCTGCTGCTGCACCTGCTGCTGCGCCTGCTGCTGCTGCTGCACCTGCTGCTGCGCCTCCTGCTGCTGCACCTGCTGCAAC
>CANXME010001309.1:0-40666 GCA_948144175.1 Closterium sp. NIES-65
TTTACACATGCTAGACCCTTGTTCGTTTATTTTGCACACGCTAGGCCCTTGTTCTTGCTATTTCGCGAACGCTAGGCTCTTGTTCTTGATTTTTTGCACACACTAGGCCCTTGCTCTTGCTATTTTGCACTCGCCAGGCCCTTGTTCTTGCAATTTTGCACACGTTAGGCCCTTGTTCCTGCAATTTTGCACACGCTAGGCCTTGTTCTTTTTATTTTGCACACGCTAGGCCCTTGTTCTTTTTATTTTGCACACGCTAGGCCCTTGTTCTTGCTATTTTGCACACGCTATGCCCTTGTTCTTTTATTTTGCACACGCTAGGCCCTTGCTCTTGCTATTTGGCACATGCTAGACCCTTGTTGTTTTATTTTGCACACGCTAGGGCCCTTGTTCTTTTTAATTTGCACACGCTAGGCCCTTGTTCTTGCTATTTTGCACACGCTATGCCCTTGTTGTTTTTGTTTTGCACACGCTAGGCCCTTGCTCTTGCTATTTTGCACACGCTATGCCCTTGTTCTTTTTATTTCGCACACGCTAGGCCCTTGCTCTTGCTATTTCGCGAACGCTATGCCCTTGTTCTTGATTTTTTGCGCACGCTAGGCCCTTGCTCTTCCTATTTTGCACTCGCTAGGCCCTTGTTCTTGCAATTTTGCACACGCTAGGCCCTTGCTCTAACTATTTTGCACTCGCTAGGCCCTTGTTCTTGCAATTTTGCACACGTTAGGCCCTTGGTTTTTCAATTTTGCACTTGTAGGCCCTTGCTCTTTTTATTTTCCACAAGCTAGGCCCTTTTTATTTTTATTTTGCACACGCTAGGCCCTTGCTCTTGCTATTTTGCACGCGCTATGCCCCTGTTCTTTTTTTTTGCACACGCTAGGGCCCTTGTTCTTGCAATTTTGCACATGCTAGACCCTTGTTCTTTTTATTTTGCACACGCTAGGCCCTTGCTCTTGCTATTTCGCGAACGCTAGGCCCTTGTTCTTGATTTTTTGCACACGCTAGGCCCTTGCTCTTGCAATTTTGCACTCGCTAGGACCTTGTTCTTGCAATTTTGCACGCGCTAGGCCCTTGTTCTTGCAATTTTGCATACGCTAAGCCCTTGTTCTTTTTATTTTGCACACGCTAGGCCCTTGCTCTTTTTATTTTGCACACGATATGCCCTTGTTTTTTTTATTTTGCACATGCTAGGCCCTTGTTCTTGCAATTTTGCACATGCTAGACCCTTGTTCTTTTTATTTTGCACACGCTAGGCCCTTGTTCTTGCTATTTCGCGAAAGCTAGGCCCTTGTTCTTGATTTTTTGCAACCGCTAGGCCCTTGCTCTTGCTATTTTGCACTCGCTAAGCCCTTGTTCTTGCAATTTTGCACATGCTAGGCCCTTGTTCTTGCAATTTTGCAAACGCTAGGCCCTTGTTCTTTTTATTTTGCACACGCTAGGCCCTTGTTCTTTTTATTTTGCACACGCTACGCCCTTGTTCTTGCTATTTTGCACACGCTATGCCCTTGTTCTTTTTATTTTGCACACGCTAGGCCCTTGTTCTTGCATTTTTGCACATGCTAGATCGTTGTTCTTTTCATTTTGCACACGCTAGGACCTTGTTCTTGCAATTTCGCGAACGCTAGGCCCTTGTTCTTGATTTTTTGCACACGCTAGGCCCTTGCTCTTGCTATTTTGCACTCGCTAGGCCTTTGTTCTTGCAATTTTGCACACGCTAGGCCCTTGTTCTTGCAATTTTGCACACGCTAGGCCCTTGTTATTTTTATTTTGCACACGCTAGGCCCTTGTTCTTTTATTTTGCACACGCTATGCCCTTGTTCTTTTTATTTTACACACGCTACGCCCTTTTTCTTTATATTTTGCACATGCTAGGCCCTTGTTCTTGCAATTTTGCACATGCTAGACCCTTGTTCTTTTTTTTTTGCACGCGCTAGACCCTTGTTCTTGCTATTTCGCGAACGCTAGGCCCTTGTTCTTGATTTTTTGCGCACGCTAGGCCCTTGCTCTTGCTATTTTGCACTCGCTAGGCCCTTGTTCTTGCAATTTTGCACACGTTAGGCCCTTGTTCTTGCAATTTTGCACACGCTAGGCCCTTGTTCTTTTTATTTTGCACACGCTAGGCCCTCGTTCGTTTTATTTTGCACACGCTAGGCCTTTGTTCTTGCTATTTTGCACACGCTATGCCCTTGTTCTTTTTATTTTGCACACGCTAGGCCCTTGCTCTTGCGATGTTGCACTCGCTAGGCCCTTGTTCTTGCAATTTTGCACACGCTAGGCCCTTGTTCTTGCAATTTTGCACATGCTAGGCCCTTGTTCTTGCTATTTTGCACACGCTAGGCCCTTGTTCTTTTTATTTTGCACACACTAGGCCCTTGTTCTTGCTATTTTGCACACGCTAGGCCCTTGTTCTTTTTATTTTGCACACGCTAGGCCCTTGTTCTTGCTATTTTGCACACGCTATGCCCTTGTTCTTTTTATTTTGCACACGCTAGGCCCTTGCTCTTGCTATTCTGCACATGCTAGACCCTTGTTAATTTTATTTTGCACACGCTAGGCCCTTGTTCTTTTTAATTTGCACACGCTAGGCCTTTGTTCTTGCTATTTTGCACACGCTATGCCCTTGTTGTTTTTGTTTTGCACACGCTAGGCCCTTGCTCTTGCTATTTTGCACACGCTATGCCCTTGTTCTTTTTATTTCGCACACACTAGGCCCTTGCTCTTGCTATTTCGCGAAAGCTATGCCCTTGTTCTTGCTATTTTGCACGCGCTAGGCCTTTGCTCTTCCTATTTTGCACTCGCTAGGCCCTTGTTCTTGCTATTTTGCACACGCTATGCCCTTGTTCTTTTATTTTGCACACGCTAGGCCCTTGCTCTTGCTATTTTGCACATGCTAGACCCTTGTTGTTTTTATTTTGCACACGCTAGGCCCTTGTTATTTTTAATTTGCACACGCTAGGGCCCTTGTTCTTGCTATTTTGCACACGCTATGCCCTTGTTGTTTTTGTTTTGCACACGCTAGGCCCTTGCTCTTGCTATTTTGCACACGCTATGCCTTTGTTCTTTTTATTTTGCACACGCTAGGGCCCTTGCTCTTGCTATTTCACGAACGCTATGCCCTTGTTCATGATTTTTTGCGCACGCTAGGCCTTGCTCTTCCTATTTTGCACTCGCTAGGCCCTTGTTCTTGCAATTTTGCACATGCTAGGCCCTTGCTCTTACAATTTTGCACTCGCTAGGCCCTTGTTCTTGCAATTTTGCACACGTTAGGCCCTTGTTTTTTTTATTTTGCACACGCTAGGCCCTTGCTCTTTTTATTTTGCACACGCTATGCCCTTGTTCTTTTTATTTCGCACACGCTAGGCCCTTGTTCTTGCTATTTCGCGAACGCTAGGCCCTTGTTCTTGGTTTTTTGCACACGCTAGGCCCTTGCTCTTGCTATTTTGCACTCGCTAGGCCCTTGTTCTTGCAATTTTGCACACGTTAGGCCCTTGTTCTTGCAATCTTGCACACGCTAGGCCCTTGTTCTTGATTTTTTGCACACGCTAGGCCCTTGCTCTTGCTATTTTGCACTCGCTAGGCCCTTGTTCTTTTTTTTTTGCACACGCTATGCCGTTGTTCTTTTTATTTTGCACACGCTAGGCCCTTGTTCTTGTTATTTTGCACACGCTAGGCCCTTGTTCTTTTTATTTTGCACACGCTATGCCCTTGTTCTTTTTATTTTGCACACACTAGGCCTTTGTTTTTGCAATCTTGCACATGCTAGACCCTTGTTCTTTTTATTTTGCACACGCTAGGCCCTTTTTCTTGCTATTTCGCGAACACAAGGCCCTTGTTCTTGTTTTTTTTGCACACGCTAGGCCCTTGCTCTTGCTATTTTGCACTCGCTAGGCCCTTGTTCTTGCAATTTTGCACACGCTAGGCCCTTGTTCTTGCAAATTTGCACACGCTAGGCCCTTGTTCTTTTTATTTTGCACACGCTAGGCCCTTGTTCTTATATCTTGCACATGCTAGGCCCTTGTTCTTGCTATTTTGCACACGCTATGCCCTTGTTCTTTTTATTTTGCACACGCTAGGCCCTTGTTCTTGCAATTTTGCACATGCTAGACCCTTGTTCTTTTTATTTTGCACACGCTAGGCCCTTGTTATTGCTATTTCGCGAACGCTAGGCCCTTGTTCTTGATTTTTTGCACACGCTAGGCCCTTGCTCTTGCTATTTTGCACTCGCTAGGCCCTTGTTCTTGCAATTCTGCACACGCTAGGCCCTTGTTCTTGCAATTTTGCACACGCTAGGCCCTTGTTCTTGCTATTTTGCACACGCTAGGCCCTTGTTCTTTTTATTTTGCACACGCTAGGCCCTTGTTCTTGCTATTTTGCACACGCTATGCCCTTGTTCTTTTTATTTTGCACACGCTAGGCCCTTGTTCTTGCAATTTTGCACATGCTAGACCCTTGTTCTTTTTATTTTGCACACACTAGGCCCTTGCTGTTGCAATTTTGCACACGCTAGGCCCTTGTTCTTTTTATTTTGCACACGCTAGGCCCTTGTTCTTATATTTTGCACATGCTAGGCCCTAGTTCTTGCTATTTTGCACACGCTATGCCCTTGTTCTTTTTATTTTGCACACGCTAGGCCCTTGTTCTTGCAATTTTGCACATGCTAGACCCTTGTTCTTTTTATTTTGGACACGCTAGGCCCTTGCTCTTGCAATTTTGCACACGCTAGGCCCTTGTTCTTTTTAGTTTGCACACCCTAGGCCCTTGTTCTTATATTTTGCACATTCTAGGCCCTTGTTCTTGCAATTTTGCACACGCTAGGCCTTTTTTCTTTTTATTTTGCACACGCTAGGCCCTTGTTCTTATATTTTGCACATGCTAGGCCCTTGTTCTTGCTATTTTGCACACGCTATGCCCTTGTTCTTTTTATTTTGCACACGCTAGGCCCTTGTTCTTGCAATTTTGCACATGCTAGACCCTTGTTCTTTTTATTTTGCACACGCTAGGCCCTTGTTCTTGCTATTTCGCGGACGCTAGGCCCTTGTTCTTGATTTTTTGCACACGCTAGGCCCTTGCTCTTGCTATTTTGAACTCGCTAGGCCCTTGTTCTTGCAATTTGGAACACGCTATGCCCTTGTTCTTGCAATTTTGCACACGCTAGGCCCTTGTTCTTGCTATTTTGCACACGCTAGGCCCATGTTCTTTTTATTTTGCACACGCTAGGCCCTTGTTGTTGCAATTTTGCACATGCTAGACCCTTGTTCTTTTTATTTTGCACACGCTAGGCCCTTGTTCTTGCTATTTCGCAAACGCTAGGCTCTTGTTCTTGATTTTTTGCACACGCTAGGCCTTTGCTCTTGCTATTTTGCACTCGCTAAGCCCTTGTTCTTGCAATTTTGCACATGCTAGGCCCTTGTTCTTGCAATTTTGCAAACGCTAGGCCCTTGTTCTTTTTATTTTGCACACGCTAGGCTTTTGTTCTTTTTATTTTGCACACGCCAGGCCCTTGTTCTTGCTATTTCGCGAACGCTAGGCCCTTGTTCTTGATTTTGTGCACACGCTAGGCCCTTGCTCTTGCTATTTTGCACTCGCTAAGCCCTTGTTCTTGCAATTTTGCACATGCTAGGCCCTTGTTCTTGCAATTTTGCAAATGCTAGGCCCTTGTTCTTTTTATTTTGCACACGCTAGGCCCTTGTTCTTTTTATTTTGCACACGCTATGCCCTTGTTCTTTTTATTTTGCACACGCTATGCCCTTGTTCTTTTTATTTTGCACATGCTAGGCCCTTGTTCTTGCAATTTTGCACATGCTAGACCCTTGTTCTTTTTATTTTGCACACGCTAGGCCCTTGTTCTTGCTATTTCGCGAACGCTAGGCTCTTGTTCTTGATTTTTTGCACACACTAGGCCCTTGCTCTTGCTATTTTGCACTCGCTAGGCCCTTGTTCTTGCAATTTTGCACACGTTAGGCCCTTGTTCTTGCAATTTTGCACACGCTAGGCCCTTGTTCTTTTTATTTTGCACACGCTAGGCTCTTGTTCTTTTTATTTTGCACACGCTAGGCCCTTGTTCTTGCTATTTTGCACACGCTAGGCCCTTGCTCTTGCTATTTTGCACATGCTAGACCCTTGTTGTTTTTAATTTGCACACGCTAGGCCCATTGTTCTTGCTATTTTGCACACGCTATGTCCTTGTTGTTTTTGTTTTGCACATGCTAGGCCCTTGCTCTTGCTATTTTGCACACGCTATGCCCTTGTTCTTTTTATTTCGCACACGCTAGGCCCTTGCTCTTGCTATTTCGCGAACGCTATGCCCTTGTTCTTGATTTTTTGCGCATGCTAGGCCCTTGCTCTTTTTATTTTGCACACGCTAGGCCCTTGCTCTTGCTATTTTGCACTCGCTAGGATCTTGTTCTTGCAATTTTGCACACGCTAGGCCCTTGTTCTTGCAATTTTGCACACGCTAGGCCCTTGTTCTTTTTTTTTTGCACACGCTAGGCCCTTGTTCTTATATTTTGCACATGCTAGGCCCTTGTTATTGCTATTTTGCACACGCTATGCCCTTGTTCTTTTTATTTTGCACACGCTAGGCCCTTGTTCTTGCAATTTTGCACATGCTAGACCCTTGTTCTTTTTATTTTGCACACGCTAGGCCCTTGTTCTTGCTATTTCGCGAACGCTAGGCCCTTGTTCTTTATTTTTTGCACAGGCTAGGCCCTTGCTCTTGCTATTTTGCACTCGCTAGGCCCTTGTTCTTGCAATTCTGCACACGCTAGGCCCTTGTTCTTGCAATTTTGCACACGCTAGGCCCTTGTTCTTGCTATTTTGCACACGCTAGGCCCTTGTTCTTTTTTTTTTGCACACACTAGGCCCTTGCTCTTGCAATTTTGCACACGCTAGGCCCTTGTTCTTTTTATTTTGCACACGCTAGGCCCTTGTTCTTTTTATTTTGCACACTCTATGCCCTTGTTCTTTATATTTTGCACATGCTATGCCCTTGTTCTTTTTATTTTGCACATGCTAGGCCCTTGTTCTTGCAATTTTACACATGCTAGACCCTTGTTCGTTTTATTTTGCACACGCTAGGCCCTTGTTCTTGCTATTTCGCGAACGCTAGGCTCTTGTTCTTGATTTTTTTGCACACACTAGGCCCTTGCTCTTGCTATTTTGCACTCGCCAGGCCCTTGTTCTTGCAATTTTGCACACGTTAGGCCCTTGTTCCTGCAATTTTGCACACGCTAGGCCCTTGTTCTTTTTATTTTGCACACGCTAGGCCCTTGTTCTTGCTATTTTGCACACGCTATGCCCTTGTTCTTTTTATTTTGCACACGCTAGGCCCTTGCTCTTGCTATTTGGCACATGCTAGACCCTTGTTGTTTTTATTTTGCACACGCTAGGCCCTTGTTCTTTTTAATTTGCACACGCTAGGCCCTTGTTCTTGCTATTTTGCACACGCTATGCCCTTGTTGTTTTTGTTTTGCACACGCTAGGCCCTTGCTCTTGCTATTTTGCACACGCTATGCCCTTGTTCTTTTTATTTCGCACACGCTAGGCCCTTGCTCTTGCTATTTCGCGAACGCTATGCCCTTGTTCTTGATTTTTTGCGCACGCTAGGCCCTTGCTCTTCCTATTTTGCACTCGCTAGGCCCTTGTTCTTGCAATTTTGCACACGCTAGGCCCTTGCTCTAACTATTTTGCACTCGCTAGGCCCTTGTTCTTGCAATTTTGCACACGTTAGGCCCTTGGTTTTTCAATTTTGCACTTGTAGGCCCTTGCTCTTTTTATTTTCCACAAGCTAGGCCCTTTTTATTTTTATTTTGCACACGCTAGGCCCTTGCTCTTGCTATTTTGCACGCGCTATGCCCCTGTTCTTTTTTTTTTGCACACGCTAGGCCCTTGTTCTTGCAATTTTGCACATGCTAGACCCTTGTTCTTTTTATTTTGCACACGCTAGGCCCTTGCTCTTGCTATTTCGCGAACGCTAGGCCCTTGTTCTTGATTTTTTGCACACGCTAGGCCCTTGCTCTTGCAATTTTGCACTCGCTAGGACCTTGTTCTTGCAATTTTGCACGCGCTAGGCCCTTGTTCTTGCAATTTTGCATACGCTAAGCCCTTGTTCTTTTTATTTTGCACACGCTAGGCCCTTGCTCTTTTTATTTTGCACACGATATGCCCTTGTTTTTTTTATTTTGCACATGCTAGGCCCTTGTTCTTGCAATTTTGCACATGCTAGACCCTTGTTCTTTTTATTTTGCACACGCTAGGCCCTTGTTCTTGCTATTTCGCGAAAGCTAGGCCCTTGTTCTTGATTTTTTGCAACCGCTAGGCCCTTGCTCTTGCTATTTTGCACTCGCTAAGCCCTTGTTCTTGCAATTTTGCACATGCTAGGCCCTTGTTCTTGCAATTTTGCAAACGCTAGGCCCTTGTTCTTTTTATTTTGCACACGCTAGGCCCTTGTTCTTTTTATTTTGCACACGCTACGCCCTTGTTCTTGCTATTTTGCACACGCTATGCCCTTGTTCTTTTTATTTTGCACACGCTAGGCCCTTGTTCTTGCATTTTTGCACATGCTAGATCGTTGTTCTTTTCATTTTGCACACGCTAGGACCTTGTTCTTGCAATTTCGCGAACGCTAGGCCCTTGTTCTTGATTTTTTGCACACGCTAGGCCCTTGCTCTTGCTATTTTGCACTCGCTAGGCCTTTGTTCTTGCAATTTTGCACACGCTAGGCCCTTGTTCTTGCAATTTTGCACACGCTAGGCCCTTGTTATTTTTATTTTGCACACGCTAGGCCCTTGTTCTTTTTATTTTGCACACGCTATGCCCTTGTTCTTTTTATTTTACACACGCTACGCCCTTTTTCTTTATATTTTGCACATGCTAGGCCCTTGTTCTTGCAATTTTGCACATGCTAGACCCTTGTTCTTTTTTTTTTGCACGCGCTAGACCCTTGTTCTTGCTATTTCGCGAACGCTAGGCCCTTGTTCTTGATTTTTTGCGCACGCTAGGCCCTTGCTCTTGCTATTTTGCACTCGCTAGGCCCTTGTTCTTGCAATTTTGCACACGTTAGGCCCTTGTTCTTGCAATTTTGCACACGCTAGGCCCTTGTTCTTTTTATTTTGCACACGCTAGGCCCTCGTTCGTTTTATTTTGCACACGCTAGGCCTTTGTTCTTGCTATTTTGCACACGCTATGCCCTTGTTCTTTTTATTTTGCACACGCTAGGCCCTTGCTCTTGCGATGTTGCACTCGCTAGGCCCTTGTTCTTGCAATTTTGCACACGCTAGGCCCTTGTTCTTGCAATTTTGCACATGCTAGGCCCTTGTTCTTGCTATTTTGCACACGCTAGGCCCTTGTTCTTTTTATTTTGCACACACTAGGCCCTTGTTCTTGCTATTTTGCACACGCTAGGCCCTTGTTCTTTTTATTTTGCACACGCTAGGCCCTTGTTCTTGCTATTTTGCACACGCTATGCCCTTGTTCTTTTTATTTTGCACACGCTAGGCCCTTGCTCTTGCTATTCTGCACATGCTAGACCCTTGTTAATTTTATTTTGCACACGCTAGGCCCTTGTTCTTTTTAATTTGCACACGCTAGGCCTTTGTTCTTGCTATTTTGCACACGCTATGCCCTTGTTGTTTTTGTTTTGCACACGCTAGGCCCTTGCTCTTGCTATTTTGCACACGCTATGCCCTTGTTCTTTTTATTTCGCACACACTAGGCCCTTGCTCTTGCTATTTCGCGAACGCTATGCCCTTGTTCTTGCTATTTTGCACGCGCTAGGCCTTTGCTCTTCCTATTTTGCACTCGCTAGGCCCTTGTTCTTGCTATTTTGCACACGCTATGCCCTTGTTCTTTTTATTTTGCACACGCTAGGCCCTTGCTCTTGCTATTTTGCACATGCTAGACCCTTGTTGTTTTTATTTTGCACACGCTAGGCCCTTGTTATTTTTAATTTGCACACGCTAGGCCCTTGTTCTTGCTATTTTGCACACGCTATGCCCTTGTTGTTTTTGTTTTGCACACGCTAGGCCCTTGCTCTTGCTATTTTGCACACGCTATGCCTTTGTTCTTTTTATTTTGCACACGCTAGGCCCTTGCTCTTGCTATTTCACGAACGCTATGCCCTTGTTCATGATTTTTTGCGCACGCTAGGCCCTTGCTCTTCCTATTTTGCACTCGCTAGGCCCTTGTTCTTGCAATTTTGCACATGCTAGGCCCTTGCTCTTACAATTTTGCACTCGCTAGGCCCTTGTTCTTGCAATTTTGCACACGTTAGGCCCTTGTTTTTTTTATTTTGCACACGCTAGGCCCTTGCTCTTTTTATTTTGCACACGCTATGCCCTTGTTCTTTTTATTTCGCACACGCTAGGCCCTTGTTCTTGCTATTTCGCGAACGCTAGGCCCTTGTTCTTGGTTTTTTGCACACGCTAGGCCCTTGCTCTTGCTATTTTGCACTCGCTAGGCCCTTGTTCTTGCAATTTTGCACACGTTAGGCCCTTGTTCTTGCAATCTTGCACACGCTAGGCCCTTGTTCTTGATTTTTTGCACACGCTAGGCCCTTGCTCTTGCTATTTTGCACTCGCTAGGCCCTTGTTCTTTTTTTTTTGCACACGCTATGCCGTTGTTCTTTTTATTTTGCACACGCTAGGCCCTTGTTCTTGTTATTTTGCACACGCTAGGCCCTTGTTCTTTTTATTTTGCACACGCTATGCCCTTGTTCTTTTTATTTTGCACACACTAGGCCTTTGTTTTTGCAATCTTGCACATGCTAGACCCTTGTTCTTTTTATTTTGCACACGCTAGGCCCTTTTTCTTGCTATTTCGCGAACACAAGGCCCTTGTTCTTGTTTTTTTTGCACACGCTAGGCCCTTGCTCTTGCTATTTTGCACTCGCTAGGCCCTTGTTCTTGCAATTTTGCACACGCTAGGCCCTTGTTCTTGCAAATTTGCACACGCTAGGCCCTTGTTCTTTTTATTTTGCACACGCTAGGCCCTTGTTCTTATATCTTGCACATGCTAGGCCCTTGTTCTTGCTATTTTGCACACGCTATGCCCTTGTTCTTTTTATTTTGCACACGCTAGGCCCTTGTTCTTGCAATTTTGCACATGCTAGACCCTTGTTCTTTTTATTTTGCACACGCTAGGCCCTTGTTATTGCTATTTCGCGAACGCTAGGCCCTTGTTCTTGATTTTTTGCACACGCTAGGCCCTTGCTCTTGCTATTTTGCACTCGCTAGGCCCTTGTTCTTGCAATTCTGCACACGCTAGGCCCTTGTTCTTGCAATTTTGCACACGCTAGGCCCTTGTTCTTGCTATTTTGCACACGCTAGGCCCTTGTTCTTTTTATTTTGCACACGCTAGGCCCTTGTTCTTGCTATTTTGCACACGCTATGCCCTTGTTCTTTTTATTTTGCACACGCTAGGCCCTTGTTCTTGCAATTTTGCACATGCTAGACCCTTGTTCTTTTTATTTTGCACACACTAGGCCCTTGCTGTTGCAATTTTGCACACGCTAGGCCCTTGTTCTTTTTATTTTGCACACGCTAGGCCCTTGTTCTTATATTTTGCACATGCTAGGCCCTAGTTCTTGCTATTTTGCACACGCTATGCCCTTGTTCTTTTTATTTTGCACACGCTAGGCCCTTGTTCTTGCAATTTTGCACATGCTAGACCCTTGTTCTTTTTATTTTGGACACGCTAGGCCCTTGCTCTTGCAATTTTGCACACGCTAGGCCCTTGTTCTTTTTAGTTTGCACACCCTAGGCCCTTGTTCTTATATTTTGCACATTCTAGGCCCTTGTTCTTGCAATTTTGCACACGCTAGGCCTTTTTTCTTTTTATTTTGCACACGCTAGGCCCTTGTTCTTATATTTTGCACATGCTAGGCCCTTGTTCTTGCTATTTTGCACACGCTATGCCCTTGTTCTTTTTATTTTGCACACGCTAGGCCCTTGTTCTTGCAATTTTGCACATGCTAGACCCTTGTTCTTTTTATTTTGCACACGCTAGGCCCTTGTTCTTGCTATTTCGCGGACGCTAGGCCCTTGTTCTTGATTTTTTGCACACGCTAGGCCCTTGCTCTTGCTATTTTGAACTCGCTAGGCCCTTGTTCTTGCAATTTGGAACACGCTATGCCCTTGTTCTTGCAATTTTGCACACGCTAGGCCCTTGTTCTTGCTATTTTGCACACGCTAGGCCCATGTTCTTTTTATTTTGCACACGCTAGGCCCTTGTTGTTGCAATTTTGCACATGCTAGACCCTTGTTCTTTTTATTTTGCACACGCTAGGCCCTTGTTCTTGCTATTTCGCAAACGCTAGGCTCTTGTTCTTGATTTTTTGCACACGCTAGGCCTTTGCTCTTGCTATTTTGCACTCGCTAAGCCCTTGTTCTTGCAATTTTGCACATGCTAGGCCCTTGTTCTTGCAATTTTGCAAACGCTAGGCCCTTGTTCTTTTTATTTTGCACACGCTAGGCTTTTGTTCTTTTTATTTTGCACACGCCAGGCCCTTGTTCTTGCTATTTCGCGAACGCTAGGCCCTTGTTCTTGATTTTGTGCACACGCTAGGCCCTTGCTCTTGCTATTTTGCACTCGCTAAGCCCTTGTTCTTGCAATTTTGCACATGCTAGGCCCTTGTTCTTGCAATTTTGCAAATGCTAGGCCCTTGTTCTTTTTATTTTGCACACGCTAGGCCCTTGTTCTTTTTATTTTGCACACGCTAGGCCCTTGTTCTTGCTATTCCGCGAACGCTAGGCCCTTGTTCTTTATTTTGTGCACACGCTAGGCCCTTGCTCTTGCTATTTTGCACTCGCTAAGCCCTTGTTCTTGCAATTTTGCACATGCTAGGCCCTTGTTCTTGCAATTTTGCAAACGCTAGGCCCTTGTTCTTTTTATTTTGCACACGCTAGGCCCTTGTTCTTTTTATTTTGCACACGCTAGGCCCTTGTTCTTGCAATTTTGCACATGCTAGACTCTTGTTCTTTTTATTTTGCACACGCTGGGCCCTTGTTCTTGCAATTTCGCGAACGCTAGGCCCTTGTTCTTGATTTTTTGCACACGCTAGGCCCTTGCTCTTGCTATTTTGCACTCGCTAGGCCCTTGTTCTTGCAATTTTGCACACGCTTGGCCCTTGTTCTTGCAATTTTGCACACGCTAGGCCCATGTTCTTTTTATTTTGCACACGCTAGGCCCTTGTTCTTTTTATTTTGCACACGCTATGCCCTTGTTCTTTTTATTTTGCACACGCTATGCCCTTGTTCTTTTTATTTTGCACATGCTAGGCCCTTGTTCTTGCAATTTTGCACATGCTAGACCCTTGTTCTTTTTATTTTGCACACGCTAGGCCCTTTTTCTTGCTATTTCGCGAACACAAGGCCCTTGTTCTTGTTTTTTTGCACACGCTAGGCCCTTGCTCTTGCTATTTTGCACTCGCTAGGCCCTTGTTCTTGCAATTTTGCACTCGCTAGGCCCTTGTTCTTGCAATTTTGCACACGCTAGGCCCTTGTTCTTTATATTTTGCACACGCTAGGCCCTTGTTCTTATATTTTGCACATGCTAGGCCCTTGTTCTTGCTATTTTGCACACGCTATGCCCTTGTTCTTTTTAATTTGCACACGCTAGGCCCTTGTTCTTGCAATTTTGCACATGCTAGACCCTTGTTCTTTTTATTTTGCACACGCTAGGCCCTTGTTATTGCTATTTCGCGAACGCTAGGCCCTTGTTCTTGATTTTTTGCACACGCTAGGCCCTTGCTCTTGCTATTTTGCACTCACTAGGCCCTTGTTCTTGCAATTCTGCACACGCTAGGCCCTTGTTCTTGCTATTTTGCACACGCTAGGCCCTTGTTCTTGCTATTTTGCACACGCTAGGCCCTTGTTCTTTTTATTTTGCACACGCTAGGCCCTTGTTCTTGCTATTTTGCACACGCTATGCCCTTGTTCTTTTTATTTTGCACATGCTAGGCCCTTGTTCTTGCAATTTTGCACATGCTAGACCCTTGTTCTTTTTATTTTGCACACGCTAGGCCCTTTTTCTTGCTATTTCGCGAACACAAGGCCCTTGTTCTTGTTTTTTTGCACACGCTAGGCCCTTGCTCTTGCTATTTTGCACTCGCTAGGCCCTTGTTCTTGCAATTTTGCACTCGCTAGGCCCTTGTTCTTGCAGTTTTGCACACGCTAGGCCCTTGTTCTTTATATTTTGCACACGCTAGGCCCTTGTTCTTATATTTTGCACATGCTAGGCCCTTGTTCTTGCTATTTTGCACACGCTATGCCCTTGTTCTTTTTAATTTGCACACGCTAGGCCCTTGTTCTTGCAATTTTGCACATGCTAGACCCTTGTTCTTTTTATTTTGCACACGCTAGGCCCTTGTTATTGCTATTTCGCGAACGCTAGGCCCTTGTTCTTGATTTTTTGCACACGCTAGGCCCTTGCTCTTGCTATTTTGCACTCACTAGGCCCTTGTTCTTGCAATTCTGCACACGCTAGGCCCTTGTTCTTGCTATTTTGCACACGCTAGGCCCTTGTTCTTGCTATTTTGCACACGCTAGGCCCTTGTTCTTTTTATTTTGCACACGCTAGGCCCTTGTTCTTGCTATTTTGCACACGCTATGCCCTTGTTCTTTTTATTTTGCACATGCTAGGCCCTTGTTCTTGCAATTTTGCACATGCTAGACCCTTGTTCTTTTTATTTTGCACACGCTAGGCCCTTTTTCTTGCTATTTCGCGAACACAAGGCCCTTGTTCTTGTTTTTTTGCACACGCTAGGCCCTTGCTCTTGCTATTTTGCACTCGCTAGGCCCTTGTTCTTGCAATTTTGCACTCGCTAGGCCCTTGTTCTTGCAATTTTGCACACGCTAGGCCCTTGTTCTTTATATTTTGCACATGCTAGGCCCTTGTTCTTATATTTTGCACATGCTAGGCCCTTGTTCTTGCTATTTTGCACACGCTATGCCCTTGTTCTTTTTAATTTGCACACGCTAGGCCCTTGTTCTTGCAATTTTGCACATGCTAGACCCTTGTTCTTTTTATTTTGCACACGCTAGGCCCTTGTTATTGCTATTTCGCGAACGCTAGGCCCTTGTTCTTGATTTTTTGCACACGCTAGGCCCTTGCTCTTGCTATTTTGCACTCACTAGGCCCTTGTTCTTGCAATTCTGCACACGCTAGGCCCTTGTTCTTGCTATTTTGCACACGCTAGGCCCTTGTTCTTGCTATTTTGCACACGCTAGGCCCTTGTTCTTTTTATTTTGCACACGCTAGGACCTTGTTCTTGCTATTTTGCACACGCTATGCCCTTGTTCTTTTTATTTTGCACACGCTAGGCCCTTGTTCTTGCAATTTTGCACATGCTAGACCCTTGTTCTTTTCATTTTGCACACGCTAGGCCCTTGTTCTTGCAATTTCGCGAACGCTAGGCCCCTGTTCTTGATTTTTTGCATACGCTAGGCCCTTGCTCTTGCTATTTTGCACTCGCTAGGCCCTTGTTCTTGCAATTTTGCACACGCTAGGCCCTTGTTCTTGCAATTTTGCACACGCTAGGCCCTTGTTCTTTTTATTTTGCACACGCTAGGCCCTTGTTCTTTTTATTTTGCACACGCTATGCCCTTGTTCTTTTTATTTTGCACACGCTATGCCCTTGTTCTTTTTATTTTGCACATGCTAGGCCCTCATTCTTGCAAATTTGCACATGCTAGACCCTTGTTCTTTTTACTTTGCACACGCTAGGCCCTTGTTCTTGCTATTTCGCGAACGCTAGGCCCTTGTTCTTGATTTTTTGCACACGCTAGGCCCTTGCTCTCGCTATTTTGCACTCGCTAGGCCCTTGTTCTTGCAATTTTGCACACGTTAGGCCCTTGTTCTTGCAATTCTCCACACGCTAGGCCCTTGTTCTTTTTTTTTTGCACACGCTAGGCCCTTGTTCTTGCTATTTTGCAAACGCTATGCCCTTGTTCTTTTTATTTTGCACACGCTAGGCCCTTGTTCTTGCAATTTTGCACATGCTAGACCCTTGTTCTTTTTATTTTGCACACGCTAGGCCCTTGTTCTTGCTATTTCGCGAACGCTAGGCCCTTGTTCTTGATTTTTTGCACACGCTAGGCCCTTGCTCTTGATTTTTTGCATACGCTAGGCCCTTGTTCTTTTTATTTTGCACACGCTAGGCCCTTGTTCTTTTTATTTTGCACACGCTAGGCCCTTGTTCTTGCTATTTTGCACACGCTATGCCCTTGTTCTTTTTATTGTGCACACGCTAGGTCCTTGTTCTTGCAACTTTGCACATGCTAGACCCTTGTCCTTTTTATTTTGCACACGCTAGGCCCTTGTTCTTGCTATTTCGCGAATGCTAGGCCCTTGTTCTTGATTTTTTGCACATGCTAGGCCCTTGCTCTTGCTATTTTGCACTCGCTACGCCCTTGTTCTTGCAATTTTGCACACGCTAGGCCCTTGTTCTTGCAATTTTGCACACGCT
The DNA here is from genome assembly GCA_948144175.1 of Closterium sp. NIES-65. Taxonomy (NCBI): domain Eukaryota; kingdom Viridiplantae; phylum Streptophyta; class Zygnematophyceae; order Desmidiales; family Closteriaceae; genus Closterium; species Closterium sp. NIES-65. The sequence continues at coordinate 16,460 of CANXME010001309.1, forward strand.
AGGCCCTTCTTCGTTTTATTTTGCACACGCTAGGCCCGTGTTCTTTTTATTTTGCACAAGCTAGGCCCTTGTTCTTGCAATCTTGCACACGCTATGCCCTTGATCTTTTTATTTTGTACACGCTAGGCCCTTGTTCTTGCAATTTTGCATATGCTAGACCCTTGTTCTTTTTATTTTGCACACGCTAGGCCCATGTTCTTGCAATTTTGCACATGCTAGACCCTTGTTATTTTTATTATGCACATGCTAGGCCCTTGTTCTTGCTATTTCGCGAACGCTATGCCCTTGTTCTTGCTATTTTGCACACGTTATGCCCTTGTTCTTTTTATTTTGCACACGCTAGGCCCTTGTTCTTGCTATTTTGCACATGCTAGACCCTTGTTCTTTTTATTTTGCACACGCTAGGCCCTTGCTCTTGCTATTTCGCGAACGCTAGGCCCTTGTTCTTGATTTTTTGCACACGCTAGGCCCTTGTTCTTGCAACTTTGCACACGCTAGGCCCTTGTTTATGCAATTTTGCACACGCTGGGCCCTTGTTCTTTTTATTTTGCACACGCTAGGCCCTTGTTCTTTTTATTTTGCACATGCTAGGCCCTTGTTCTTGCTACTTTGCACACGCTAGGCCCTTGTTCTTGCAATTTTGCACACGCTATGCCCTTGTTCTTTTTAATTTGCACACGCTAGGCCCTTGTTCTTGCAATTTTGCACATGCTAGACCCTTGTTCTTTTTATTTTGCACACGCTAGGCCCTTGTTATTGCTATTTCGCGAACGCTAGGCCCTTGTTCTTGATTTTTTGCACACGCTAGGCCCTTGCTCTTGCTATTTTGCACTCACTAGGCCCTTGTTCTTGCAATTCTGCACACGCTAGGCCCTTGTTCTTGCTATTTTGCACACGCTAGGCCCTTGTTCTTGCTATTTTGCACACGCTAGGCCCTTGTTCTTTTTATTTTGCACACGCTAGGCCCTTGTTCTTGCTATTTTGCACACGCTATGCCCTTGTTGTTTTTGTTTTGCACACGCTAGGCCCTTGCTCTTGCTATTTTGCACACGCTATGCCCTTGTTCTTTTTATTTTGCACACGCTAGGCCCTTGCTCTTGCTATTTCACGAACGCTATATTTCCCACCTTCTGATCGAGTGAGACCGTTATATTCCCTCTACTTTTTGAGAAACGAGCGTTTCCGTTCTCCCTGGCCCCACCTGCACTATGAGTGCGAAATGCCGACCAGACTGGCCGATGCACCATTTTCTCTACACATGTGCGTTAGTTACCTTTCAAACCCTTACGTTCACTAGATGAATTTATTTCCTACCTTCTATTTGAGTGAGACCACTAGATTCCGTGTATTAGGCGAGATCTCAGCGGTTCCGTTCTTCCAGGCATTTGCACTCTAAGTTCCCATACTGACCGACCTGGCCAATGCACCACTTTCCATATACATATGCATTAGATTCCTTCCAAACCTTATTAGCTCACTAGATTTATATATTTTTCACCTTCTGATTGAGTGAGACCGCTAGATTTCCTTTACTTTTTGAGAAATGGGCGTTTCCGTTCTCCCTGGCCCCACCTGCACTATAAGTGCGAAATGCCGGCCAGACTCGCCGATGCACCATTTTCTCTACACATGTGCGTTAGTTACCTTTCAAACCCTTACGTTCACTAGATGAATTTATTTCCTACCTTATATTTGAGTGAGACCACTAGATTCCGTTTACTATGCAAGATCTGAGCGCTTCCGTTCTCCCAGGCATTTGCACTCTAAGTTCCCATACTGACCGACCTGGCCAATGCACCACCTTCCATATACATATGCCTTAGATTCCTTCTGAACCTTATTAGCTCACTAGATTTATATATTTCCCACCTTCTGATCGAGTGAGACCGCTAGATTCCCTTTATTTTTTGAGAAATGAGCGTTTCCGTTCTTCTTGGCCCTACTTCCACTATAAGTGCGAAATGCCGGCCAGACTGGCCGATGCACCATTTTCTCTACACATGTGCGTTAGTTACCTTTCAAACCCTTACGTTCACTAGATGAATTTATTTCTTACCTTCTATTTGAGTGAGACCACTAGATTCCGTGTACTATGCGAGATCTGAGCGCTTCCGTTCTCCCTGGCATTTGCACTCTAAGTTCCCATACTGACCGACCTGGCCAATGCACCATTTTCCATATACATATGCATTAGATTCCTTTCAAACCTTATTAGCTCACTAGATTTATATATTTCCCACCTTCTGATCGAATAAGACCGCTAGATTCCCTCTACTTTTTGAGAAATGAGCGTTTCCGTTCTCCTTGGCCCTACTTGCACTATAAGTGCGAAATGCCGGCCAGACTGGCCGATGCACCATTTTCTCTACACATGTGCGTTAGTTACCTTTCAAACCCTTACGTTCACTACATGAATTTATTTCCTACCTTCTATTTGAGTGAGACCACTAGATTCCGTGTACTATGCGAGATCTGAGCGCTTCCGTTCTCCCTGACATTTGCACTCTAAGTTCCCATACTGACCGACCTGGCCAATGCACCATTTTCCATATACATATGCATTAGATTCCTTTCAAACCTTTTTAGCTCACTAGATTTATATATTTCCCACCTTCTGATCGAGTGAGACCGCTAGATTCCCTCTACTTTTTAAGAAATGAGCGTTTCCGTTCTCCTTGGCCCTAGTTGCACTATAAGTGCGAAATGCCGGCCAGACTGGCCGATGCACAATTTTCTCTACACATGTGCGTTAGTTACCTTTCAAACCCTTAGGTTCACTAGATGAATATATTTCCTACTTTCTATTTGAGTGAGACCACTTGATTCTGTGTACTATGCGAGATCTGAGCGCTTCCGTTCTCCCTGGCATTTGCATTTTAAGTTCTGATACCGACCGACCTGGCCAATACACCATTTTCTCTATACATGTGCGTTGAATACATTTCAAACCTTTTTAGCTAACTAGATGTATATATTTCCCACCTTCTGATTGAGTGAGACCGTTAGATTCCCTCTACTTTTTGAGAAACGAGCGTTTCCGTTCTCTCTGGCCCCACCTGCACTATGAGTGCGAAATGCCGACCAGACTGGCCGATGCACCATTTTCTCTACACATGTGCGTTAGTTACCTTTCAAACCCTTACGTTCACTAGATGAATTTATTTCCTACCTTCTATTTGAGTGAGACCACTAGATTCCGTGTATTAGGCGAGATCTCAGCGGTTCCGTTCTTCCAGGCATTTGCACTCTAACTTCCCATACTGACCGACCTGGCCAATGCACCACTTTCCATATACATATGCATTAGATTCCTTCCAAACCTTATTAGATCACTAGATTTATATATTTTTCACCTTCTGATTGAGTGAGACCGCTAGATTTCCTTTACTTTTTGAGATATGGGCGTTTCCGTTCTCCCTGGCCCCACCTGCACTATAAGTGCGAAATGCCGGCCAGACTCGCCGATGCACCATTTTCTCTACACATGTGCGTTAGTTACCTTTCAAACCCTTACGTTCACTAGATGAATTTATTTCCTACCTTATATTTGAGTGAGACCACTAGATTCCGTGTACTATGCAAGATCTGAGCGCTTCCGTTCTCCCAGGCATTTGCACTCTGAGTTCCCATACTGACCGACCTGGCCAATGCACCACCTTCCATATACATATGCCTTAGATTCCTTCTGAACCTTATTAGCTCACTAGATTTATATATTTCCCACCTTCTGATCGACTGAGACCGCTAGATTCCCTTTACTTTTTGAGAAATGAGTGTTTCCGTTCTCCTTGGCCCTACTTGCACTATAAGTGCGAAATGCCGGCCAGACTGGCCGATGCACCATTTTCTCTACACATGTGCGTTAGTTACCTTTCAAACCCTTACGTTCACTAGATGAATTTATTTCCTACCTTCTATTTGAGTGAGACCACTAGATTCCGTGTACTATGCGAGATCTGAGCGCTTCCGTTCTCCCTGGCATTTGCACTCTAAGTTCCCATACTGACCGACCTGGCCAATGCACCATTTTCCATATACATATGCATTAGATTCCTTTCAAACCTTATTAGCTCACTAGATTTATATATTTCCCACCTTCTGATCGAATAAGACCGCTATATTCCCTCTACTTTTTGAGAAATGAGCGTTTCCGTTCTCCTTGGCCCTACTTGCACTATAAGTGCGAAATGCCGGCCAGACTGGCCGATGCACCATTTTCTCTACACATGTGCGTTAGTTACCTTTCAAACCCTTACGTTCACTACATGAATTTACTTCCTACCTTCTATTTGAGTGAGACCACTAGATTCCGTGTACTATGCGAGATCTGAGCGCTTCCGTTCTCCCTGACATTTGCACTCTAAGTTCCCATACTGACCGACCTGGCCAATGTACCATTTTCCATATACATATGCATTAGATTCCTTTCGAACCTTATTAGCTCACTAGATTTATATATTTCCCACCTTCTGATTGAGTTAGACCACTAGATTCCCTCTTCTTTTTGAGAAATGAGCGTTTCCGTTCTCCTTGGCCCTAGTTGCACTATAAGTGCGAAATGCCGGCCAGACTGGCCGATGCACAATTTTCTCTACACATGTGCGTTAGTTACCTTTCAAACCCTTACGTTCACTAGATGAATATATTTCCTACTTTCCATTTGAGTGAGACCACTTGATTCCGTGTAATATGCGAGATCTGAGCACTTCCGTTCTCCTTGGCATTTGCATTTTAAGTTCTGATGCCGACCGACCTGGCCAATACACCATTTTTTCTATACATGTGCGTTGAATACATTTCAAACCTTTTTAGCTAACTAGATGTATATATTTCCCACCTTCTGATCGAGTGAGACCGTTAGATTCCCTCTACTTTTTGAGAAACGAGCGTTTCCGTTCTCCCTGGCCCCACCTGCACTATGAGTGCGAAATGCCGGCCAGACTGGCCGATGCACCATTTTCTCTACACATGTGCGTTAGTTACCTTTCAAACCCTTACGTTCACTAGATGAATCTATTTCCTACCTTCTATTTGAGTGAGACCACTAGATTCCGTGTATTATGCGAGATCTCAGCGGTTCCGTTCTTCCAGGCATTTGCACTCTAAGTTCCCATACTGACCGACCTGGCCAATGCACCACTTTCCATATACATATGCATTAGATTCCTTCCAAACCTTATTAGCTCACTAGATTTATATATTTTTCACCTTCTGATTGAGTGAGACCGCTAGATTTCCTTTACTTTTTGATAAATGGGCGTTTACGTTCTCCCTGGCCCCACCTGCACTATAAGTGCGAAATGCCGGCCAGACTCGCCGATGCACCATTTTCTCTACACATGTGCGTTAGTTACCTTTCAAACCCTTACGTTCACTAGATGAATTTATTTCCTACCTTATATTTGAGTAAGACCACTAGATTCCGTGTACTATGCGAGATCTGAGCGCTTCCGTTCTCCCAGGCATTTGCACTCTAAGTTCCCATACTGACCGACCTGGCCAATGCACCACCTTCCATATACATATGCCTTAGATTCCTTCTGAACCTTATTAGCTCACTAGATTTATATATTTCCCACCTTTTGATCGAGTGAGACCGCTAGATTCCCTTTACTTTTTGAGAAATGAGCGTTTCCGTTCTCCTTGGCCCTACTTGCACTATAAGTGCGAAATGCCGGCCAGACTGGCCGATGCACCATTTTCTCTACACATGTGCGTTAGTTACCTTTCAAACCCTTACGTTCACTAGATGAATTTATTTCCTACCTTCTATTTGAGTGAGACCACTAGATTCCGTGTATTATGCGAGATCTCAGTGGTTCCGTTCTTCCAGGCATTTGCACTCTAAGTTCCCATACTGACCGACCTGGCCAATGCACCACTTTCCATATACATATGCATTAGATTCCTTCCAAACCTTATTAGCTCACTAGATTTATATATTTTTCACCTTCTGATTGAGTGAGACTGCTAGATTTCCTTTACTTTTTGATAAATGGGCGTTTCCGTTCTCCCTGGCCCCACCTGCACTATAAGTGCGAAATGCCGGCCAGACTCGCCGATGCACCATTTTCTCTACACATGTGCGTTAGTTACCTTTCAAACCCTTACGTTCACTAGATGAATTTATTTCCTACCTTATATTTGAGTGAGACCACTGTCAAACATTATATTTGTTATGCTTGTGTAGGCTACAGTGGGTTAGCCTATAGGGGGTACACAATTCTAGGGTTTCCTACTTGTACTCATTTCACTGCTAGTTCTTCATTCCTGTTCGCTTATTCTCACATGGTATCAGAGCGGGTCCTTCTAAGGACCGTTTTTTGGGCCCACCGAAGCGCGCCCCGAGGCGCGATTTTTTTTGCGGCTCAGCCGCCTCCACTGACGCGGCCCCGCCGCCCTCCCTTACGCGGCCCCGTCGCCGGCTCTCACGCGGCCCCGCCGCCGACTCTGTCGCGGCCCCGCCCCGGCCTTTACGCGGCCCCGCCCCGGCCTTCACGCGGCCCCGCCGACGGCTCTGTTGCGGCCCCGCCCAGGCTCTTACGCGGCCCCGCTGCCTACTCTCGCGCGGCCCCGCCCCGGCTTTCACGCGGCCCCGCCGACGGCTCTCTCGCGGCCCCGTCCCGGCTCTTACGCGGCCCCTGCCCCGGCTCTTACGCGGCCCTGCCGCCGGCTCTCTTGCAGCCCCGCCCCGGCTCTCACGTGGCCCCGACGTCGGCCCTCTCCAGGCCCCGCCGCCGGCTCTCTTACGGCCCCGTCGCCGGCCCTGACGCGGCCCCTGCCCCGGCTCTCAAGCGGCCCCGCCGCCGGCTCTTTTGCGGCCCCGCCGCCGGCTCTGAAGCGGCCCCGCCCCGGCTCTCACGCGGCCCCGCCGCCGGCCCTCACGCGGCCCCTACCCGGCTCTCTTGCGGCCCCGCCGCCGGCTCTGAAGCGGCCCCGCCCCGGCTCTCACGCGGCCCAGCCGCCGGCCCTCACGCGTCCCCGCCCCGGCTCTCTCACGCGGCCCCGCCGCCACACCTGCAGCAGTCGGGCAGCAGTGCAGCCGAACGGCCCGGGAGCCGAGCCGCCCAACGCCGAGCCGCCCGGGACCCGAGCCGCCCTGCACCCGAGCCGCCCTGCCGCCGAGCCGCCCGGGAGCCGAGCCGCCCTGCCGCCGAGCCGCCCGGGAGCCGAGCCGCCCTGCGCCCGAGCCGCCCAGCCGCCGAGCCGCCCGGGAGCCGAGCCGCTGTGCACCCGAGCCGCCCGGTCGCCGAGCCGCCTTTCTGCAGAGCTGCACGACCTGCCCTGCCTGGTGAGCACAGTCCCACTGTCACTGCGAGCTCTTTCCCTACTGCTTGCACTGCGTCGCTGTCGTCGCCATGGCTACCCCTAGTGTCCTAGCGTTTGACGCTGAGGGTCGCGCCATTGATTTTGAGGTCTGGTTAGACGACCTGCAGCTGTTCTTACAGTGCGACAGGGCTGACGGCCTTTCTCTCTTTGACCTCACCTCTGGCGCCTCTCCTGCTCCTGCTGCTGATGCTGATCCCACTGTCCGCTCTCAGTGGGCCACCAGCGATGCTGTTGCACGTCTTGCTGTGCGTCGCCACCTCCCTACCTCTGAGCGTGCGCACTTTAGTCAGTACAAGAGTGCTCAGACCTTGTACGACGCTGTAGTTGCGCGCTACTCCTCCCCTGCCACTGCTGCACTGAGCCGTCTCATGCTTCCCTACCTCTTTCCTGACCTCTCTGCCTTTCCCACTGTCGCTGACCTCATTACGCACCTCCGCACTAGTGACACTCGCTACCGCGCCGCCCTTCCTGCTGAGTTCTGCGCTAAGAACCCACCCCCCATGTACATAGCTCTCTACTACGTAGTCGCGCGCCTCCCAGACTCCCTTCGCGTCGTCAGGGACCACTTTCTCGCAGTCTGTCCCACCACCCTCACCGTCGACCTCCTCGAGAAGGCCCTCCTCGCAGCGGAGAAGAGCATAGTCGCTGTAGGTGCTTCTCGTGGTGACCCTCGCACCCCCATCTTTGAGGGGTGCTCTCCTTCCCCCTTGCTGCCCTCTGTTGCCTCTGCTGCTGCTGCCGACCTGCTTGGTCTTGAGTCGGTCGGCGCGGCGTCTGCCCCTAGTGGGAGACGTCGCTCCAGCAAGGGCAAGGGGGGCAAGGGCGCGGGTGGAGCTGGAGGGGGCGGTGGCGGTGGCGGCGGTGGCGGCGGAGGGAGTGGGGGTGGCGGCGGGACTAGTGGCGGGGGTGGTGGTGGTGGTGGCAGCAGCGGCGGAGACGGTGGTGGTGGTGCCAGCGGTGGTGGTGGAGGCAGCGGCGGAGGTGGAGGCGGCGGAGGTGGAGGCGGTGGAGGCGGCAGCGGAGGAGGCGGTGGTGGTGGAGGAGGTGGAGCTGGTCGGGGTGGTACCCAGCAGCGTAGCGGCGGTGGTGGTGGCCAGCGCTCGCAGCGGCAGCAGCAGCAGCGCTCGCGGGACATCCCTCCGCCTCAGCAGCTTCGTGAGTGGTACGCTGGGCGTCAGAGGGGTGGGGGTACTGGTCCCTGCACCTACGTTCTTCGTTCCGGCGACCGCGCGGGTGAGCAGTGTGGGGGTGCCCACGCCACCCAGCGCTGCTTTGGCCGCCTGACGGACGCTTGGCGTCAGCAGTTCCCTGGGGCTAGTGAGATCCCTCGCTGGGATGAGCTTCTTAGGGCTGGTGTAGCGATCTTTGATCTTGATTTTGATGCTATCCTTGCTGCTATGTATGCTGTGACTTATAGTGAGGAGAATGAGGGTTATCGGTGTTTCCAGCCCGACCCGGGCATTGGTACTGCTGCGCTAGGTGCTTGTGAGGCTGCTGCTATAGGTGCCAGTGCGTCTGCGCTCTCAGGTACTGGTGAGACTGCGCTCTCAGGTACTGCGTCGTCCTCGTCCTCCCTCACTTTCACACTTGACTCCGGGGCTTCTCGCTCCTTCTTTCGAGACCGCACTACCCTTACGCCGCTCGGCCGGCCGGTTGCAGTCTCCGGGCTACTCCTCACTCCTCCCACTCCCCCCCGACAGAGGCTCCCCTGCAGACGCTTCACATGGATGTGTGGGGCCCAGCCCCTGTCCGTGGGCAGGGTCACGAGCGCTACTTCCTGTTGGTGGTTGACGACTACTCGCGTTACACCACAGTCCTCCCCTTGCGCAGCAAGGGTGCGGTCACTGAGGTGCTGATCGACTGGATCCGCGAGGCTCGTCTCCAGCTCAGGAAGAGCTTCGGCTCGGGCTTTCCTGTTCTGCGTCTGCACTCGGACAGAGGCGGAGAGTTCTCTTCTCGCCTTCTGCGAGACTACTGTCGTGCACGGGGGATCCGCCAGACCTTCACGCTTCCGGACTCACCACAGCAAAATGGGATTGCTGAGCGCCGCATTGGCATGGTCATGGATGTCGCTCGTACGTCCATGATGCATGCGGCTGCCCCCCATTTTCTGTGGCCGTTTGCGGTGAGGTACGCGGCGCATCAGCTCAACCTTCACCCCCGGGTCTCTCGGCCTGCGATGTCCCCAGCCTTGCTGTGGACGGGGAAGGTTGGCGATGCGTCTGTGTTCCGTGTCTGGGGATCTCGGGCGTTTGTCCGCGACTTGTCTGCGGACAAGCTGTCCCCTCGTGCTGCTCCCTGTGTCTTCCTTGGCTTCCCCACTGACGCCCCAGGGTGGCAGTTTTACCACCCCTCCTCTCGTCGTGTTCTGTCCTCCCAGGACGTCACGTTCGACGAGTCAGTCCCCTTCTACCGTCTCTTCCCCTACCGCACTCCTTCCCTCCCCCCTCCCCCGGACTTCCTTGTGCCGGTTCCCCCCCCGGTAGACCCCCTCCCCCCTCAGGTTCCTGCCCCCTCAGGTGTGTCCCAGGTAGACGCCGTTGACCCGGTCGAGGTTACTGGTGACTCTGGTGCTGCTGCGGGTGCTGAGCCTGGGGGTGCTGACTCTGGGGGTGCTGTGCGCGGGGGTGCTGAGCCTGGGGGTGCTACTGCTGGGGGTGCTGGGCCTGAGGGTGCTACTGCGGAGGGTGCGGAGCCTGGGGGTGCTGAGCCGGAGGGTGCTGTGCCTGGAGGTGCTGGGTCTGGGGGTGCTGGGTCGGGAGCTGCTGAGCCTGTGGGTGCTGAGCTGGGAGCTGCTGAGCCTGGGGGTGCTGTGTCTGGAGCTGCTGAGCCTGGGGTTTCTCCTGCTGCTGCGTCTCGCCGGGAGCCCCTCTCTCCACAGGAGCTGCGCGAGTGGTTCGCTCGCCGCTGGAGGCGTGCTGCTGAGTCTGGAGGTGCTGCTGGAGCTGGAGCTGGAGCTTCTTCGACCGTCGAGGGTGCGGGTGCTGCCGGTCCCGGAGCTGCTGGACCTGCGGGTCCTCCTGGAGCTGGAGCTGCTGAGGGCGTTGGTGCTGAGCCTACTGCTGTTGGTCCTGCCACTGGAGGTATGGGTGGCGCTGGTGCTGTCGCCGAGGGTGCTGGTGCTGTCCCTGCTGAGTCTGGAGCTGCCGCGCGGCCTCGGCCGTACTTCGTTCCGCTCCTGCAGCAGGTTCTTGGTCTTTCTCCTCCAGTAGAGGGTCCACCGCCTGTCTAGTCGCAGTCCCTGCTGGAGCCTTCCTCTCCACTGCCTGCTCCCTCTCCTTACACTGGTCCTACTGGAGGTCTTGCTGAGCGTCGTGAGCCTGCGTCTCGTCCCGCGTCGCCTGTTCGTGCTGCTCGCGCTAGTGGTCGCAGTTCGCGTCAGCGTCCTCCTCCTGTCCCTGGCACGCACCGGATGTCTTTGCGTCCGTCCACTGCTCCTTTGCGTGCCCCTTTGCCTTCTCCTCCTGAGTCCTCTCTTCCTGCGCTTGCCGACCCTGAGTCGGACTCTCTTCGTGCTGCCAGTCCTACTGTCACGCGTCTGCTTGCTACTGTCGTCACTGACCCCTATTTTGAGTCCACTGCTGCGTCTGCTCTAGTCGCTGAGCTCGTCGACTTTGCTGCTCGCTGTCGTCTCGACTACGCTGCTAGTCTTGTTGCTGAGTCTGCGTCTGTCTGTCCTCCGTCCGTCGGGGGTGAGTGTGCTCTTGGCACGGACGTCCTAGAGGACAGGCAGGAGGAGTTACAGTGTCTAGCGGCTGCTTCACCTCATCTCGCGTCTGTACTGCTTGCCCCTGAGGGAGACCCGGATGCACTAGACATCCCGACTCCGCGTTCTTACGCGGAGGCCTTAGAGGGTCCCTACTCCTCTCAGTGGCAGGCAGCTATGGATGCAGAGATGGCTTCCTGGAAGTCCACAGGCACCTACGTTGACGCGGTTCCCCCTCCTGGGGCGAACATCGTCAGTGGCATGTGGATCTTCAGGGTGAAGCGGCCGCCGGGCTCTCCACCTGTCTTCAAGGCACGGTACGTTGCTCGTGGCTTCAGTCAGCGGCAGGGAGTTGACTACTTTCAGACCTTCTCTCCCACCCCGAAGATGACTACTCTTCGGGTGCTGCTGCACATAGCCGCTCAGCGCGACTACGAGCTTCACTCTCTCGACTTCAGCACTGCGTTCTTGCAGGGTAGCCTGCACGAGGAGATCTGGCTTCGCCGTCCACCTGGCTTCACTGGGACTTTCCCTCCTGGCACCCAGTGGAGCCTCCGACGGCCAGTCTACGGTCTCCGCCAGGCACCGCGTGAGTGGCACGACACACTGAGGACTACGCTTGCGGCTCTTGGGTTTGCTCCTTCTACTGCTGACCCGTCGCTGTTTCTTCGCACTGACACTTCCCTGCCGCCGTTCTACATCCTCGCGTACGTCGACGACTTGGTCTTTGCCACAGCGGACACTGCTGGACTCGCCTACGTGAAGTCCGAGCTGCTGAAGAGACACACATGCACAGACCTGGGTGAACTGCGCAGCTACCTTGGCTTGCAGATCACTCGGGACAGAGCACGCCGCACCATTACCTTGACTCAGTCACACATGGTGCAGCAGGTCCTTCAGCGCTTCGGCTTCACGTACTCCTCGCCTCAGGCCACTCCTCTGCCTACTCGCCACTCACTCTCAGCTCTGCCTTCGGATGAGTCCGTAGAGTCGAGTGGTCCGTATGCAGAGCTTGTTGGCTGCCTCATGTACCTGATGACCTGCACACGACCTGACCTCGCATACCCTCTGAGCATTCTTGCACGCTATGTTGCTCCTAGGAGACACAGACCAGAGCACATGGCTGCAGCGAAGAGGGTATTGCGCTACCTGTGCAGTACGTCGGGCATGGGGCTAGTGCTTGGAGGGCGGAGTCCAGTGGTCCTTACCGGCCACGCGGACGCTTCTTGGGCTGACGACCAGGCTACGCAGCGGTCGTCACAGGGTTACACCTTCAGCCTTGGTTCCGGCTCTGTCTCGTGGCGGTCTACTCGCTCGTCTTCAGTTCTCGGCTCCAGTTGTGAGGCTGAGATCTACGCCGGGGCCATGGCTGCACAGGAGCTTCGCTGGCTCACCTACCTGCTGAATGACCTTGGAGAGCCGCCTCGTTCTCCTCCAGTGCTGTACGTAGACAACAAGGCCATGCTGGCCTTGTGTCGAGAGCAGCGCTTGGAGCACAGAACGAAGCACATTGCTCTCCGCTACTTCCTTGCTCGTGAGCTGCAGCAGCGTGGTCAGTTGCGACTTGCGTACGTGGCCTCTGAGGCCAACACTGCTGATGTGTTCACCAAGGCACTCGCGCCTTGTGACCATCAGCGCTTTTGCACCCAGCTGGGTCTTGTGCCAGTCTTGCCTCACTTGCTCTCCTTTTGACTTCACTTGTACTATGACATATATATATACCTGCTCTTGCTTGTCTAGTTTTATATATATGTCTGTACTCCTGCATGTGAACTGGCCTCTGGCCCTGCTCTTGTGCTCGGACTGTGTGGTGACTTTTTGATCCACCCTGAGCTTGCTTTGCTTTGCTTGACTGGTCTTGTGACCCCTTGTTCTCCCCCACTTTGCCTATGGGGGTGTGTCAAACATTATATATGTTATGCTTGTGTAGGCTACAGTGGGTTAGCCTATAGGGGGTACACAATTCTAGGGTTTCCTACTTGTACTCATTTCACTGCTAGTTCTTCATTCCTGTTCGCTTATTCTCACAACCACTAGATTCCGTCTAGTATGCGAGATCTGAGCGCTTCCGTTCTCCCAGGCATTTGCACTCTAAGGTTCCCATACTGACCGACCTGGCCAATGCACCATTTTCCATATACATATGCATTAGATTCCTTTCAAACCTTATTAGCTCACTAGATTTATATATTTCCCACCTTCTGATCGAATAAGACCGCTATATTCCCTCTACTTTTTGAGAAATGAGCGTTTCCGTTCTCCTTGGCCCTACTTGCACTATAAGTGCGAAATGCCGGCCAGACTGGCCGATGCACCATTTTCTCTACACATGTGCGTTAGTTACCTTTCAAACCCTTACGTTCACTACATGAATTTACTTCCTACCTTCTATTTGAGTGAGACCACTAGATTCCGTGTACTATGCGAGATCTGAGCGCTTCCGTTCTCCCTGACATTTGCACTCTAAGTTCCCATACTGACCGACCTGGCCAATGTACCATTTTCCATATACATATGCATTAGATTCCTTTCGAACCTTATTAGCTCACTAGATTTATATATTTCCCACCTTCTGATTGAGTTAGACCACTAGATTCCCTCTTCTTTTTGAGAAATGAGCGTTTCCGTTCTCCTTGGCCCTAGTTGCACTATAAGTGCGAAATGCCGGCCAGACTGGCCGATGCACAATTTTCTCTACACATGTGCGTTAGTTACCTTTCAAACCCTTACGTTCACTAGATGAATATATTTCCTACTTTCCATTTGAGTGAGACCACTTGATTCCGTGTAATATGCGAGATCTGAGCACTTCCGTTCTCCTTGGCATTTGCATTTTAAGTTCTGATGCCGACCGACCTGGCCAATACACCATTTTTTCTATACATGTGCGTTGAATACATTTCAAACCTTTTTAGCTAACTAGATGTATATATTTCCCACCTTCTGATCGAGTGAGACCGTTAGATTCCCTCTACTTTTTGAGAAACGAGCGTTTCCGTTCTCCCTGGCCCCACCTGCACTATGAGTGCGAAATGCCGGCCAGACTGGCCGATGCACCATTTTCTCTACACATGTGCGTTAGTTACCTTTCAAACCCTTACGTTCACTAGATGAATCTATTTCCTACCTTCTATTTGAGTGAGACCACTAGATTCCGTGTATTATGCGAGATCTCAGCGGTTCCGTTCTTCCAGGCATTTGCACTCTAAGTTCCCATACTGACCGACCTGGCCAATGCACCACTTTCCATATACATATGCATTAGATTCCTTCCAAACCTTATTAGCTCACTAGATTTATATATTTTTCACCTTCTGATTGAGTGAGACCGCTAGATTTCCTTTACTTTTTGATAAATGGGCGTTTACGTTCTCCCTGGCCCCACCTGCACTATAAGTGCGAAATGCCGGCCAGACTCGCCGATGCACCATTTTCTCTACACATGTGCGTTAGTTACCTTTCAAACCCTTACGTTCACTAGATGAATTTATTTCCTACCTTATATTTGAGTAAGACCACTAGATTCCGTGTACTATGCGAGATCTGAGCGCTTCCGTTCTCCCAGGCATTTGCACTCTAAGTTCCCATACTGACCGACCTGGCCAATGCACCACCTTCCATATACATATGCCTTAGATTCCTTCTGAACCTTATTAGCTCACTAGATTTATATATTTCCCACCTTTTGATCGAGTGAGACCGCTAGATTCCCTTTACTTTTTGAGAAATGAGCGTTTCCGTTCTCCTTGGCCCTACTTGCACTATAAGTGCGAAATGCCGGCCAGACTGGCCGATGCACCATTTTCTCTACACATGTGCGTTAGTTACCTTTCAAACCCTTACGTTCACTAGATGAATTTATTTCCTACCTTCTATTTGAGTGAGACCACTAGATTCCGTGTATTATGCGAGATCTCAGTGGTTCCGTTCTTCCAGGCATTTGCACTCTAAGTTCCCATACTGACCGACCTGGCCAATGCACCACTTTCCATATACATATGCATTAGATTCCTTCCAAACCTTATTAGCTCACTAGATTTATATATTTTTCACCTTCTGATTGAGTGAGACTGCTAGATTTCCTTTACTTTTTGATAAATGGGCGTTTCCGTTCTCCCTGGCCCCACCTGCACTATAAGTGCGAAATGCCGGCCAGACTCGCCGATGCACCATTTTCTCTACACATGTGCGTTAGTTACCTTTCAAACCCTTACGTTCACTAGATGAATTTATTTCCTACCTTATATTTGAGTGAGACCACTGTCAAACATTATATTTGTTATGCTTGTGTAGGCTACAGTGGGTTAGCCTATAGGGGGTACACAATTCTAGGGTTTCCTACTTGTACTCATTTCACTGCTAGTTCTTCATTCCTGTTCGCTTATTCTCACATGGTATCAGAGCGGGTCCTTCTAAGGACCGTTTTTTGGGCCCACCGAAGCGCGCCCCGAGGCGCGATTTTTTTTTGCGGCTCAGCCGCCTCCACTGACGCGGCCCCGCCGCCCTCCCTTACGCGGCCCCGTCGCCGGCTCTCACGCGGCCCCGCCGCCGACTCTGTCGCGGCCCCGCCCCGGCCTTTACGCGGCCCCGCCCCGGCCTTCACGCGGCCCCGCCGACGGCTCTGTTGCGGCCCCGCCCAGGCTCTTACGCGGCCCCGCTGCCTACTCTCGCGCGGCCCCGCCCCGGCTTTCACGCGGCCCCGCCGACGGCTCTCTCGCGGCCCCGTCCCGGCTCTTACGCGGCCCCTGCCCCGGCTCTTACGCGGCCCTGCCGCCGGCTCTCTTGCAGCCCCGCCCCGGCTCTCACGTGGCCCCGACGTCGGCCCTCTCCAGGCCCCGCCGCCGGCTCTCTTACGGCCCCGTCGCCGGCCCTGACGCGGCCCCTGCCCCGGCTCTCAAGCGGCCCCGCCGCCGGCTCTTTTGCGGCCCCGCCGCCGGCTCTGAAGCGGCCCCGCCCCGGCTCTCACGCGGCCCCGCCGCCGGCCCTCACGCGGCCCCTACCCGGCTCTCTTGCGGCCCCGCCGCCGGCTCTGAAGCGGCCCCGCCCCGGCTCTCACGCGGCCCAGCCGCCGGCCCTCACGCGTCCCCGCCCCGGCTCTCTCACGCGGCCCCGCCGCCACACCTGCAGCAGTCGGGCAGCAGTGCAGCCGAACGGCCCGGGAGCCGAGCCGCCCAACGCCGAGCCGCCCGGGACCCGAGCCGCCCTGCACCCGAGCCGCCCTGCCGCCGAGCCGCCCGGGAGCCGAGCCGCCCTGCCGCCGAGCCGCCCGGGAGCCGAGCCGCCCTGCGCCCGAGCCGCCCAGCCGCCGAGCCGCCCGGGAGCCGAGCCGCTGTGCACCCGAGCCGCCCGGTCGCCGAGCCGCCTTTCTGCAGAGCTGCACGACCTGCCCTGCCTGGTGAGCACAGTCCCACTGTCACTGCGAGCTCTTTCCCTACTGCTTGCACTGCGTCGCTGTCGTCGCCATGGCTACCCCTAGTGTCCTAGCGTTTGACGCTGAGGGTCGCGCCATTGATTTTGAGGTCTGGTTAGACGACCTGCAGCTGTTCTTACAGTGCGACAGGGCTGACGGCCTTTCTCTCTTTGACCTCACCTCTGGCGCCTCTCCTGCTCCTGCTGCTGATGCTGATCCCACTGTCCGCTCTCAGTGGGCCACCAGCGATGCTGTTGCACGTCTTGCTGTGCGTCGCCACCTCCCTACCTCTGAGCGTGCGCACTTTAGTCAGTACAAGAGTGCTCAGACCTTGTACGACGCTGTAGTTGCGCGCTACTCCTCCCCTGCCACTGCTGCACTGAGCCGTCTCATGCTTCCCTACCTCTTTCCTGACCTCTCTGCCTTTCCCACTGTCGCTGACCTCATTACGCACCTCCGCACTAGTGACACTCGCTACCGCGCCGCCCTTCCTGCTGAGTTCTGCGCTAAGAACCCACCCCCCATGTACATAGCTCTCTACTACGTAGTCGCGCGCCTCCCAGACTCCCTTCGCGTCGTCAGGGACCACTTTCTCGCAGTCTGTCCCACCACCCTCACCGTCGACCTCCTCGAGAAGGCCCTCCTCGCAGCGGAGAAGAGCATAGTCGCTGTAGGTGCTTCTCGTGGTGACCCTCGCACCCCCATCTTTGAGGGGTGCTCTCCTTCCCCCTTGCTGCCCTCTGTTGCCTCTGCTGCTGCTGCCGACCTGCTTGGTCTTGAGTCGGTCGGCGCGGCGTCTGCCCCTAGTGGGAGACGTCGCTCCAGCAAGGGCAAGGGGGGCAAGGGCGCGGGTGGAGCTGGAGGGGGCGGTGGCGGTGGCGGCGGTGGCGGCGGAGGGAGTGGGGGTGGCGGCGGGACTAGTGGCGGGGGTGGTGGTGGTGGTGGCAGCAGCGGCGGAGACGGTGGTGGTGGTGCCAGCGGTGGTGGTGGAGGCAGCGGCGGAGGTGGAGGCGGCGGAGGTGGAGGCGGTGGAGGCGGCAGCGGAGGAGGCGGTGGTGGTGGAGGAGGTGGAGCTGGTCGGGGTGGTACCCAGCAGCGTAGCGGCGGTGGTGGTGGCCAGCGCTCGCAGCGGCAGCAGCAGCAGCGCTCGCGGGACATCCCTCCGCCTCAGCAGCTTCGTGAGTGGTACGCTGGGCGTCAGAGGGGTGGGGGTACTGGTCCCTGCACCTACGTTCTTCGTTCCGGCGACCGCGCGGGTGAGCAGTGTGGGGGTGCCCACGCCACCCAGCGCTGCTTTGGCCGCCTGACGGACGCTTGGCGTCAGCAGTTCCCTGGGGCTAGTGAGATCCCTCGCTGGGATGAGCTTCTTAGGGCTGGTGTAGCGATCTTTGATCTTGATTTTGATGCTATCCTTGCTGCTATGTATGCTGTGACTTATAGTGAGGAGAATGAGGGTTATCGGTGTTTCCAGCCCGACCCGGGCATTGGTACTGCTGCGCTAGGTGCTTGTGAGGCTGCTGCTATAGGTGCCAGTGCGTCTGCGCTCTCAGGTACTGGTGAGACTGCGCTCTCAGGTACTGCGTCGTCCTCGTCCTCCCTCACTTTCACACTTGACTCCGGGGCTTCTCGCTCCTTCTTTCGAGACCGCACTACCCTTACGCCGCTCGGCCGGCCGGTTGCAGTCTCCGGGCTACTCCTCACTCCTCCCACTCCCCCCCGACAGAGGCTCCCCTGCAGACGCTTCACATGGATGTGTGGGGCCCAGCCCCTGTCCGTGGGCAGGGTCACGAGCGCTACTTCCTGTTGGTGGTTGACGACTACTCGCGTTACACCACAGTCCTCCCCTTGCGCAGCAAGGGTGCGGTCACTGAGGTGCTGATCGACTGGATCCGCGAGGCTCGTCTCCAGCTCAGGAAGAGCTTCGGCTCGGGCTTTCCTGTTCTGCGTCTGCACTCGGACAGAGGCGGAGAGTTCTCTTCTCGCCTTCTGCGAGACTACTGTCGTGCACGGGGGATCCGCCAGACCTTCACGCTTCCGGACTCACCACAGCAAAATGGGATTGCTGAGCGCCGCATTGGCATGGTCATGGATGTCGCTCGTACGTCCATGATGCATGCGGCTGCCCCCCATTTTCTGTGGCCGTTTGCGGTGAGGTACGCGGCGCATCAGCTCAACCTTCACCCCCGGGTCTCTCGGCCTGCGATGTCCCCAGCCTTGCTGTGGACGGGGAAGGTTGGCGATGCGTCTGTGTTCCGTGTCTGGGGATCTCGGGCGTTTGTCCGCGACTTGTCTGCGGACAAGCTGTCCCCTCGTGCTGCTCCCTGTGTCTTCCTTGGCTTCCCCACTGACGCCCCAGGGTGGCAGTTTTACCACCCCTCCTCTCGTCGTGTTCTGTCCTCCCAGGACGTCACGTTCGACGAGTCACTCCCCTTCTACCGTCTCTTCCCCTACCGCACTCCTTCCCTCCCCCCTCCCCCGGACTTCCTTGTGCCGGTTCCCCCCCCGGTAGACCCCCTCCCCCCTCAGGTTCCTGCCCCCTCAGGTGTGTCCCAGGTAGACGCCGTTGACCCGGTCGAGGTTACTGGTGACTCTGGTGCTGCTGCGGGTGCTGAGCCTGGGGGTGCTGACTCTGGGGGTGCTGTGCGCGGGGGTGCTGAGCCTGGGGGTGCTACTGCTGGGGGTGCTGGGCCTGAGGGTGCTACTGCGGAGGGTGCGGAGCCTGGGGGTGCTGAGCCGGAGGGTGCTGTGCCTGGAGGTGCTGGGTCGGGGGGTGCTGGGTCGGGAGCTGCTGAGCCTGTGGGTGCTGAGCTGGGAGCTGCTGAGCCTGGGGGTGCTGTGTCTGGAGCTGCTGAGCCTGGGGTTTCTCCTGCTGCTGCGTCTCGCCGGGAGCCCCTCTCTCCACAGGAGCTGCGCGAGTGGTTCGCTCGCCGCTGGAGGCGTGCTGCTGAGTCTGGAGGTGCTGCTGGAGCTGGAGCTGGAGCTTCTTCGACCGTCGAGGGTGCGGGTGCTGCCGGTCCCGGAGCTGCTGGACCTGCGGGTCCTCCTGGAGCTGGAGCTGCTGAGGGCGTTGGTGCTGAGCCTACTGCTGTTGGTCCTGCCACTGGAGGTATGGGTGGCGCTGGTGCTGTCGCCGAGGGTGCTGGTGCTGTCCCTGCTGAGTCTGGAGCTGCCGCGCGGCCTCGGCCGTACTTCGTTCCGCTCCTGCAGCAGGTTCTTGGTCTTTCTCCTCCAGTAGAGGGTCCACCGCCTGTCTAGTCGCAGTCCCTGCTGGAGCCTTCCTCTCCACTGCCTGCTCCCTCTCCTTACACTGGTCCTACTGGAGGTCTTGCTGAGCGTCGTGAGCCTGCGTCTCGTCCCGCGTCGCCTGTTCGTGCTGCTCGCGCTAGTGGTCGCAGTTCGCGTCAGCGTCCTCCTCCTGTCCCTGGCACGCACCGGATGTCTTTGCGTCCGTCCACTGCTCCTTTGCGTGCCCCTTTGCCTTCTCCTCCTGAGTCCTCTCTTCCTGCGCTTGCCGACCCTGAGTCGGACTCTCTTCGTGCTGCCAGTCCTACTGTCACGCGTCTGCTTGCTACTGTCGTCACTGACCCCTATTTTGAGTCCACTGCTGCGTCTGCTCTAGTCGCTGAGCTCGTCGACTTTGCTGCTCGCTGTCGTCTCGACTACGCTGCTAGTCTTGTTGCTGAGTCTGCGTCTGTCTGTCCTCCGTCCGTCGGGGGTGAGTGTGCTCTTGGCACGGACGTCCTAGAGGACAGGCAGGAGGAGTTACAGTGTCTAGCGGCTGCTTCACCTCATCTCGCGTCTGTACTGCTTGCCCCTGAGGGAGACCCGGATGCACTAGACATCCCGACTCCGCGTTCTTACGCGGAGGCCTTAGAGGGTCCCTACTCCTCTCAGTGGCAGGCAGCTATGGATGCAGAGATGGCTTCCTGGAAGTCCACAGGCACCTACGTTGACGCGGTTCCCCCTCCTGGGGCGAACATCGTCAGTGGCATGTGGATCTTCAGGGTGAAGCGGCCGCCGGGCTCTCCACCTGTCTTCAAGGCACGGTACGTTGCTCGTGGCTTCAGTCAGCGGCAGGGAGTTGACTACTTTCAGACCTTCTCTCCCACCCCGAAGATGACTACTCTTCGGGTGCTGCTGCACATAGCCGCTCAGCGCGACTACGAGCTTCACTCTCTCGACTTCAGCACTGCGTTCTTGCAGGGTAGCCTGCACGAGGAGATCTGGCTTCGCCGTCCACCTGGCTTCACTGGGACTTTCCCTCCTGGCACCCAGTGGAGCCTCCGACGGCCAGTCTACGGTCTCCGCCAGGCACCGCGTGAGTGGCACGACACACTGAGGACTACGCTTGCGGCTCTTGGGTTTGCTCCTTCTACTGCTGACCCGTCGCTGTTTCTTCGCACTGACACTTCCCTGCCGCCGTTCTACATCCTCGCGTACGTCGACGACTTGGTCTTTGCCACAGCGGACACTGCTGGACTCGCCTACGTGAAGTCCGAGCTGCTGAAGAGACACACATGCACAGACCTGGGTGAACTGCGCAGCTACCTTGGCTTGCAGATCACTCGGGACAGAGCACGCCGCACCATTACCTTGACTCAGTCACACATGGTGCAGCAGGTCCTTCAGCGCTTCGGCTTCACGTACTCCTCGCCTCAGGCCACTCCTCTGCCTACTCGCCACTCACTCTCAGCTCTGCCTTCGGATGAGTCCGTAGAGTCGAGTGGTCCGTATGCAGAGCTTGTTGGCTGCCTCATGTACCTGATGACCTGCACACGACCTGACCTCGCATACCCTCTGAGCATTCTTGCACGCTATGTTGCTCCTAGGAGACACAGACCAGAGCACATGGCTGCAGCGAAGAGGGTATTGCGCTACCTGTGCAGTACGTCGGGCATGGGGCTAGTGCTTGGAGGGCGGAGTCCAGTGGTCCTTACCGGCCACGCGGACGCTTCTTGGGCTGACGACCAGGCTACGCAGCGGTCGTCACAGGGTTACACCTTCAGCCTTGGTTCCGGCTCTGTCTCGTGGCGGTCTACTCGCTCGTCTTCAGTTCTCGGCTCCAGTTGTGAGGCTGAGATCTACGCCGGGGCCATGGCTGCACAGGAGCTTCGCTGGCTCACCTACCTGCTGAATGACCTTGGAGAGCCGCCTCGTTCTCCTCCAGTGCTGTACGTAGACAACAAGGCCATGCTGGCCTTGTGTCGAGAGCAGCGCTTGGAGCACAGAACGAAGCACATTGCTCTCCGCTACTTCCTTGCTCGTGAGCTGCAGCAGCGTGGTCAGTTGCGACTTGCGTACGTGGCCTCTGAGGCCAACACTGCTGATGTGTTCACCAAGGCACTCGCGCCTTGTGACCATCAGCGCTTTTGCACCCAGCTGGGTCTTGTGCCAGTCTTGCCTCACTTGCTCTCCTTTTGACTTCACTTGTACTATGACATATATATATACCTGCTCTTGCTTGTCTAGTTTTATATATATGTCTGTACTCCTGCATGTGAACTGGCCTCTGGCCCTGCTCTTGTGCTCGGACTGTGTGGTGACTTTTTGATCCACCCTGAGCTTGCTTTGCTTTGCTTGACTGGTCTTGTGACCCCTTGTTCTCCCCCACTTTGCCTATGGGGGTGTGTCAAACATTATATATGTTATGCTTGTGTAGGCTACAGTGGGTTAGCCTATAGGGGGTACACAATTCTAGGGTTTCCTACTTGTACTCATTTCACTGCTAGTTCTTCATTCCTGTTCGCTTATTCTCACAACCACTAGATTCCGTCTAGTATGCGAGATCTGAGCGCTTCCGTTCTCCCAGGCATTTGCACTCTAAGGTTCCCATACTGACCGACCTGGCCAATGCACCACCTTCCATATACATATGCCTTAGATTCCTTCTGAACCTTATTAGCTCACTAGATTTATATATTTCCCACCTTCTGATCGAGTGAGACCGCTAGATTCCCTTTACTTTTTGAGAAATGAGCGTTTCCGTTCTCCTTGGCCCTACTTGCACTATAAGTGCGAAATGCCGGCCAGACTGGCCGATGCACCATTTTCTCTACACATGTGCGTTAGTTACCTTTCAAACCCTTACGTTCACTAGATGAATTTATTTCCTACCTTCTATTTGAGTGAGACCACTAGATTCTGTGTACTATGCAAGATCTAAGCGCTTCCGTTCTCCCTGGCATTTGCACTCTAAGTTCCCATACTGACCGACCTGGCCAATGCACCATTTTCCATATACATATGC
Organism: Closterium sp. NIES-65; assembly: GCA_948144175.1. Lineage (NCBI taxonomy): Eukaryota > Viridiplantae > Streptophyta > Zygnematophyceae > Desmidiales > Closteriaceae > Closterium > Closterium sp. NIES-65. The sequence goes on from CANXME010001309.1 coordinate 39,152, forward strand.
ATTAGATTCCTTTCGAACCTTATTAGCTCACTAGATTTATATATTTCCCACCTTCTGATCGAATAAGACCGCTAGATTCCCTCTACTTTTTGAGAAATGAGCGTTTCCGTTCTCCTTGGCCCTACTTGCACTATAAGTGCGAAATGCCGGCCAGACTGGCCGATGCACCATTTTCTCTACACATGTGCGTTAGTTACCTTTCAAACCCTTACGTTCACTAGATGAATTTATTTCCTACCTTCTATTTGAGTGAGACCACTAGATTCCGTGTACTATGCGAGATCTGAGCGCTTCCGTTCTCCCTGACATTTGCACGCTAAGTTCCCATACTCACCGACCTGGCCAATGCACCATTTTCCATATACATATGCATTAGATTCCTTTCAAACCTTATAACCTCACTAGATTTATATATTTCCCACCTTCTGATCGAGTGAGACCACTAGATTCCCTCTTCTTTTTGAGAAATGAGCGTTTCCGTTCTCCTTGGCCCTAGTTGCATCATAAGTGCGAAATGCCGGCCAGACTGGCCGATGCACAATTTTCTCTACACATGTGCGTTAGTTACCTTTCAAACCCTTACGTTCACTAGATGAATATATTTCCTACTTTCTATTTGAGTGAGACCACTTGATTCCGTGTACTATGCGAGATCTAAGCGCTTCCGTTCTCCCTCGCATTTGCATTTTAAGTTCTGATACCGACCGACCTGGCCAATACACCATTTTCTCTATACATGTGCGTTGAATACATTTCAAACCTTTTTAGCTAACTAGATGTATATATTCTCCACCTTCTGATCGAGTGAGACCGTTAGATTCCCTCTACTTTTTGAGAAACGAGTGTTTCCGTTCTCCCTGGCCCCACCTGCACTATGAGTGCGAAATGCCGGCCAGACTGGCCGATGCACCATTTTCTCTACACATGTGCGTTAGTTACCTTTCAAACCCTTACGTTCACTAGATGAATTTATTTCCTACCTTATATTTAAGTGAGACCACTAGATTCCGTGTATTATGCGAGATCTGAGCGGTTCCGTTCTCCCAGGCATTTGCACTCTAAGTTCCCATACTGACCGACCTGGCCAATGCACCACTTTCCATATACATATGCATTAGATTCCTTCCAAACCTTATTAGCTCACTAGATTTACATATTTCCCACCTTCTGATCGAGTGAGACCGCTAGATTCCCTTTACTTTTTGAGAAATGAGCGTTTCCGTTCTCCTTGGCCCTACTTGCACTATAAGTGCGAAATGCCGGCCAGACTGGCCGATGCACCATTTTCTCTATACATGTGCGTTAGTTACCTTTCAAATCCTTACGTTCTCTAGATGAATTTATTTCCTACTTTATATTTGAGTGAGACCACTAGATTACGTGTACTATGCAAGATTTGAGCGCTTCCGTTCTCCCTGGCATTTGCACTCTAAGTTCCCATACTGACCGACCTGGCCAATGCACCATTTTCCATATACATATGCATTAGATTCCTTTCGAAACTTATTAGCTCAC
>CANXME010001310.1:0-40509 GCA_948144175.1 Closterium sp. NIES-65
CAAGGGCTAGCGTTGCAAAATTGCAAGAACAAGGGCCTAGCGTGTGCAAAATAAAAAGAACAAGGGCATAGCGTGTGCAAAATAGCAAGAACAAGGGCCTAGCGTGTGCAAATAAAAGAACAAGGGCCTAGCGTGTGCAAAAATCAAGAACAAGGGCCTAGCGTGTGCAAAATAGCAAGAACAAGGGCCTAGCGTGTGCAAAATTGCAAAGAACAAGGGCCTAGCATGTGCAAATAAGCAAGAACAAGGGCCTAGCGTGTGCAAATTGCAAGAACAAGGGCCTAGCGTGTGCAAAATTGCAAGAACAAGGGCTAGCGTGTGCAAAATTGCAAGAACAAGGGCCTAGCGTGTGCAAAATTGCAAGAACAAGGCCTAGCGTGTGCAAAATAGCAAGAACAAGGGCCTAGCGTGTGCAAAATTGCAAGAAAAAGGGCCTAGCGTGTGCAAAATTCAAGAACAAGGGCCTAGCGTGTGCAAAATTGCAAGAACAAGGGCCTAGCGTGTGCAAAATTGCAAGAACAAGGGCCTAGCGTGTGCAAAATAGCAAGAACAAGGGCCTAGCGTGTGCAAAATAGCAAGAACAAGGGCCTAGCGTGTGCAAAATTGCAAGAACAAGGGCCTAGCGTGTGCAAAATAAAAGAACAAGGGCATAGCGTGTGCAAAATTGCAAGAACAAGGGCCTAGCGTGTGCAAAATTGCAAGAACAAGGGCCTAGCGTGTGCAAAATAGCAAGAACAAGGCCTAGCGTGTGCAAAATAAAAGAACAAGGGCCTAGCGTGTGCAAAATTGCAAGAACAAGGGCCTAGCGTGTGTGCAAAATATGCAAGAACAAGGCCTAGCGAGTGCAAATTGCAAGAACAAGGGCCTAGCGTGTGCAAAATTCAGAACAAGGGCCTAGCGTGTGCAAAATTGCAAGAACAAGGGCAGCGTGTGCAAATTTGCAAGAACAAGGGCCTAGCGTGTGCAAAATTGCAAGAACAAGGGCCTAGCGTGTGCAAAATGCAAGAACAAGGGCCTAGCGTGTGCAAAATTGCAGAACAAGGGCTAGCGTGTGCAAATTGCAAGAACAAGGGCCTAGCGTGTGCAAAATTGCAAGAACAGGGCCTAGCGTGTGCAAAATTGCAAGAACAAGGGCCTAGCGTGTGCAAATAGCAAGACAAGGGCCTAGCGTGTGCAAAATGCAAGAACAAGGGCCTAGCGTGTGCAAAATTGCAAGAACAGGGCCTAGCGTGTGCAAAATTGCAAGAACAAGGGCTAGCGTGTGCAAAATTGCAAGAACAAGGGCCTAGCGTGTGCAAAATTGCAAGAACAAGGGCTAGCGTGTGCAAAATTGCAAGAACAAGGGCCTAGCGTGTGCAAAATTGCAAGAACAAGGGTCTAGCGTGTGCAAAATCTAAGAACAAGGGCCTAGCGTGTGCAAATTGCAAGAACAAAGGCCTAGCGTGTGCAAATTGCAAGAACAAGGGCTAGCGTGTGCAAAATGCAAGAACAAGGGCCTAGCGTGTGCAAAATTGCAAGAAACAAGGGCCTAGCGTGTGCAAATTGCAAGAACAAGGGCCTAGCGTGTGCAAAAAATGCAAGAACAAGGGCCTAGCGTGTGCAAAATTGCAAGAACAAGGGCTAGCGTGTGCAAATTGCAAGAACAAGGGCCTAGCGTGTGCAAAATTGCAAGAACAAGGGCTAGCGTGTGCAAAATTGCAAGAACAAGGGCCTAGCGTGTGCAAAATTGCAAGAACAAGGGCCTAGCGTGTGCAAAATAGCAAGAACAAGGGCCTAGCGTGTGCAAAATTGCAAGAACAAGGGCCTAGCGTGTGCAAAATTGCAAGAACAAGGCCTAGCGTGTGCAAAATAGCAAGAACAAGGGCCTAGCGTGTGCAAATTGCAAGAACAAGGGCCTAGCGTGTGCAAAATTGCAAGAACAAGGGCCTAGCGTGTGCAAAATTGCAAGAACAAGGGCCTAGCGTGTGCAAAATTGCAAGAACAAGGGCTAGCGTGTGCAAAATGCAAGAACAAGGGCCTAGCGTGTGCAAAATTGCAAGAACAAGGCCTAGCGTGTGCAAAATAGCAAGAACAAGGGCTAGCGTGTGCAAATTGCAAGAACAAGGGCTAGCGTGTGCAAAATTTGCAAGAACAAGGGCCTAGCGTGTGCAAAATGCAAGAACAAGGGCCTAGCGTGTGCAAATTGCAAGAACAAGGGCCTAGCGTGTGCAAATTGCAAGAACAAGGCCTAGCGTGTGCAAAATTGCAAGAACAAGGGCCTAGCGTGTGCAAAATGCAAGAACAAGGGCCTAGCGTGTGCAAAATTGCAAGAACAAGGGCCTAGCGTGTGCAAAATAGCAAGAACAAGGCCTAGCGTGTGCAAAATTGCAAAGAACAAGGGCCTAGCGTGTGCAAAATTGCAAGAACAAGGGCCTAGCGTGTGCAAAAATAGCAAGAACAAGGGCCTAGCGTGTGCAAAATGCAAGAACAAGGGCCTAGCGTGTGCAAAATTGCAAGAACAAGGGCTAGCGTGTGCAAATTGCAAGAACAAGGCCTAGCGTGTGCAAAATTGCAAGAACAAGGGCCTAGCGGTGCAAAATTGCAAGAACAAGGGCCTAGCGTGTGCAAAATATCAAGAACAAGGGCCTAGCGTGTGCAAAATTGCAAGAACAAGGGCCTAGCGTGTGCAAATTGCAAGAACAAGGGCCTAGCGTGTGCAAAATAGCAAGAACAAGGGCCTAGCGTGTGCAAAATTGCAAGAACAAGGGCCTAGCGTGTGCAAAATAGCAAGAACAAGGGCCTAGCGTGTGCAAAATTGCAAGAACAAGGGCAGCGTGTGCAAAATTGCAAGAACAAGGGCCTAGCGTGTGCAAAATTGCAAGAACAAGGGCCTAGCGTGTGCAAAAAGCAAGAACAAGGGCCTAGCGTGTGCAAAATTGCAAGAACAAGGGCTAGCGTGTGCAAAATTGCAAGAACAAGGGCCTAGCGTGTGCAAAATTGCAAGAACAAGGGCTAGCGTGTGCAAAATAGCAAGAACAGGGCCTAGCGTGTGCAAAATAGCAGAACAAGGGCCTAGCGTGTGCAAAATTGCAAGAACAAGGGCCTAGCGTGTGCAAATTGCAAGAACAAGGGCCTAGCGTGTGCAAAATTGCAAGAACAAGGGCCTAGCGTGCAAAATTGCAAGAACAAGGCCTAGCGTGTGCAAAATTGCAAGAACAAGGGCCTAGCGTGTGCAAAATTGCAAGAACAAGGGCCTAGCGTGTGCAAATTGCAAGAACAAGGGCTAGCGTGTGCAAAATTGCAAGAACAAGGGCCTAGCGTGTGCAAATATAAGAACAAGGGCCTAGCGTGTGCAAAATAGCAAGAACAAGGGCCTAGCGTGTGCAAAATTGCAAGAACAAGGGCCTAGCGTGCAAAAAAAAAGAAGAAGGGCCCTAGCGTGTGCAAAATTGCAAGAACAAGGGCCTAGCGTGTGCAAAATTGCAAGAACAAGGGCCTAGCGTGTGCAAAATAGCAAGAACAAGGGCCTAGCGTGTGCAATTGCAAGAACAAGGGCCTAGCGTGTGCAAAAGCAAGAACAAGGGCTAGCGTGTGCAAATTGCAAGAACAAGGGCCTAGCGTGTGCAAAATTGCAAGAACAAGGGCCTAGCGTGTGCAAAATTGCAAGAACAAGGGCCTAGCGTGTGCAAAATGCAAGAACAAGGGCCTAGCGTGTGTGCAAAATTGCAAGAACAAGGGCCTAGCGTGTGCAAAATTGCAAGAACAAGGGCCTAGCGTGTGCAAATTGCAAGAACAAGGCCTAGCGTGTGCAAATGGCAAGAACAAGGGCTAGCGTGTGCAAAATTGCAAGAACAAGGGCCTAGCGTGTGCAAAATTGCAAGAACAAGGCCTAGCGTGTGCAAAATTGCAAGAACAAGGGCCTAGCGTGTGCAAAATTGCAAGACAAAGGGCCTAGCGTGTGCAAAATGCAAGAACAAGGGCCTAGCGTGTGCAAAATTGCAAGAACAAGGGCCTAGCGTGTGCAAATTGCAAGAACAAGGGCTAGCGTGTGCAAAATTGCAAGAACAAGGGCCTAGCGTGTGCAAAATTGCAAGAACAAGGGCCTAGCGTGTGCAAATTGCAAGAACAGGGCCTAGCGTGTGCAAATTGCAAGAACAAGGGCCTAGCGTGTGCAAAATTGCAAGAACAAGGGCCTAGCGTGTGCAAAATTGCAAGAACAAGGGCCTAGCGTGTGCAAAATTGCAAGAACAAGGGCCTAGCGTGTGCAAAATTGCAAGAACAAGGGCTAGCGTGTGCAAAATTGCAAGAACAAGGGCCTAGCGTGTGCAAAATTGCAAGAACAAGGGCCTAGCGTGTGCAAAATTGCAAGAACAAGGGCCTAGCGTGTGCAAAATTGCAAGAACAAGGCCTAGCGTGTGCAAAATTGCAAGAACAAGGGCCTAGCGTGTGCAAAATTGCAAGAACAAGGGCCTAGCGTGTGCAAAATTGCAAGAACAAGGGCCTAGCGTGTGCAAAATTGCAAGAACAAGGGCCTAGCGTGTGCAAATTGCAAGAACAAGGCCTAGCGTGTGCAAAATTGCAAGAACAAGGCCTTAGCGTGTGCAAAATTGCAAGAACAAGGCCTAGCGTGTGCAAAATTGCAAGAACAAGGGCCTAGCGTGTGCAAAATAGCAAGAACAAGGGCCTAGCGTGTGCAAAATTGCAAGAACAGGGCCTAGCGTGTGCAAATTGCAAGAACAAGGCCCTAGCGTGTGCAAAATGCAAGAACAAGGCCTAGCGTGTGCAAAATTGCAAGAACAAGGGCCTAGCGTGTGCAAAATAGCAAAGAACAAGGGCCTAGCGTGTGCAAATTGCAAGAACAAGGGCCTAGCGTGTGCAAAATTGCAAGAACAAGGGCCTAGCGTGTGCAAATAGCAAGAACAAGGGCCTAGCGTGTGCAAATTGCAAGAACAAGGGCCTAGCGTGTGCAAAATAGCAAGAACAAGGGCCTAGCGTGTGCAAAATTGCAAGAACAAGGGCCTAGCGTGTGCAAAATTGCAAGAACAAGGGCTAGCGTGTGCAAATTGCAAGAACAAGGGCCTAGCGTGTGCAAAATTGCAAGAACAAGGGCCTAGCGTGTGCAAAATTGCAAGAACAAGGGCCTAGCGTGTGCAAAATTGCAAGAACAAGGGCCTAGCGTGTGCAAAATAGCAAGAACAAGGGCCTAGCGTGTGCAAAATTGCAAGAACAAGGGCCTAGCGTGTGCAAAATTGCAAGAACAAGGGCCTAGCGTGTGCAAATTGCAAGAACAAGGGCCTAGCGTGTGTGCAAAATTGCAAGAACAAGGGCTAGCGTGTGCAAAATTGCAAGAACAAGGGCCTAGCGTGTGCAAAATTGCAAGAACAAGGGCTAGCGTGTGCAAAATTGCAAGACAAAGGCTAGCGTGTGCAAAAAACAAGAACAAGGGCCTAGCGTGTGCAAATAGCAAGAACAAGGGCCTAGCGTGTGCAAAATGCAAAGAACAAGGGCCTAGCGTGTGCAAATTGCAAGAACAAGGGCCTAGCGTGTGCAAAATAAAAAGAACAAGGGCCTAGCGTGTGCAAAATTGCAAGAACAAGGGCCTAGCGTGTGCAAATTGCAAGAACAAGGGCCTAGCGTGTGCAAAATTGCAAGAACAAGGGCCTAGCGTGTGCAAAATTGCAAGAACAAGGGCCTAGCGTGTGCAAAATAGCAAGAACAAGGGCCTAGCGTGTGCAAAATTGCAAGAACAAGGGCCTAGCGTGTGCAAAATTGCAAGAACAAGGGCCTAGCGTGTGCAAAATTGCAAGAACAAGGGCCTAGCGTGTGCAAATTGCAAGAACAAGGGCCTAGCGTGTGCAAAATTGCAAGAACAAGGCCTAGCGTGTGCAAAATTGCAAGAACAAGGGCCTAGCGTGTGCAAATTGCAAGAACAAGGGCCTAGCGTGTGCAAAATAGCAAGAACAAGGGCCTAGCGTGTGCAAAATTGCAAGAACAAGGGCCTAGCGTGTGCAAAATTGCAAGAACAAGGGCCTAGCGTGTGCAAATTGCAAGAACAGGGCCTAGCGTGCAAAATTGCAAGAACAAGGGCCTAGCGTGTGCAAAATTGCAAGAACAAGGGCTAGCGTGTGCAAAATTGCAAGAACAAGGGCCTAGCGTGTGCAAAATTGCAAGAACAAGGGCTAGCGTGTGCAAAATTGCAAGAACAAGGGCCTAGCGTGTGCAAAATTGCAAGAACAAGGGCCTAGCGTGTGCAAAATTGCAAGAACAAGGGCCTAGCGTGTGCAAAATTGCAAGAACAAGGGCCTAGCGTGTGCAAAATTGCAAGAACAAGGGCTAGCGTGTGCAAAATTGCAAGAACAAGGGCCTAGCGTGTGCAAAATTGCAAGAACAAGGCCTAGCGTGTGCAAAATGCAAGAACAAGGGCTAGCGTGTGCAAAAAAAAAGCAAGAACAGGGCCTAGCGTGTGCAATTGCAAGAACAAGGGCCGCGTGTGCAAATTGCAAGAACAAGGCCTAGCGTGTGCAAAAGCAAGAACAAGGGCCTAGCGTGTGCAAATTGCAAGAACAAGGGCTAGCGTGTGCAAAATTGCAAGAACAAGGGCCTAGCGTGTGCAAAATTGCAAGAACAAGGGCTAGCGTGTGCAAAATTGCAAGAACAAGGCCTAGCGTGTGCAAAATTGCAAGAACAAGGGCCTAGCGTGTGCAAAATTGCAAGAACAAGGGCTAGCGTGTGCAAAATTGCAAGAACAAGGGCCTAGCGTGTGCAAATTGCAAGAACAAGGGCCTAGCGTGTGCAAAATTGCAAGAACAAGGGCCTAGCGTGTGCAAAATTGCAAGAACAAGGGCCTAGCGTGTGCAAAATTGCAAGAACAAGGGCCTAGCGTGTGCAAAATAGCAAGAACAAGGGCCTAGCGTGTGCAAAATGCAAGAACAAGGGCCTAGCGTGTGCAAAATTGCAAGAACAAGGGCTAGCGTGTGCAAAATTGCAAGAACAAGGGCCTAGCGTGTGCAAAATTGCAAGAACAAGGGCCTAGCGTGTGCAAAATTGCAAGAACAAGGCCTAGCGTGTGCAAAATTGCAAGAACAAGGGCCTAGCGTGTGCAAAATTGCAAGAACAAGGGCCTAGCGTGTGCAAAATTGCAAGAACAAGGGCCTAGCGTGTGCAAAATGCAAGAACAAGGGCCTAGCGTGTGCAAAATTGCAAGAACAAGGCCTAGCGTGTGCAAAAGCAAGAACAAGGGCCTAGCGTGTGCAAAATTGCAAGAACAAGGGCTAGCGTGTGCAAAATTGCAAGAACAAGGGCCTAGCGTGTGCAAAATTGCAAGAACAAGGGCCTAGCGTGTGCAAAATTGCAAGAACAAGGGCCTAGCGTGTGCAAAATTGCAAGAACAAGGGCCTAGCGTGTGCAAAATTGCAAGAACAAGGCCTAGCGTGTGCAAAATAGCAAGAACAAGGGCCTAGCGTGTGCAAAATTGCAAGAACAAGGGCCTAGCGTGTGCAAAATTGCAAGAACAAGGGCCTAGCGTGTGCAAAATTGCAAGAACAAGGGCCTAGCGTGTGCAAAATTGCAAGAACAAGGCCTAGCGTGTGCAAAATTGCAAGAACAAGGGCCTAGCGTGTGCAAAATTGCAAGAACAAGGGCCTAGCGTGTGCAAAATTGCAAGAACAAGGGCCTAGCGTGTGCAAAATTGCAAGAACAAGGGCCTAGCGTGTGCAAAATTGCAAGAACAAGGGCCTAGCGTGTGCAAAATAGCAAGAACAAGGGCCTAGCGTGTGCAAAATTGCAAGAACAAGGGCCTAGCGTGTGCAAAATTGCAAGAACAAGGGCCTAGCGTGTGCAAAATTGCAAGAACAAGGGCCTAGCGTGTGCAAAATTGCAAGAACAAGGGCCTAGCGTGTGCAAAATTGCAAGAACAAGGGCCTAGCGTGTGCAAAATTGCAAGAACAAGGGCCTAGCGTGTGCAAAATTGCAAGAACAAGGGCCTAGCGTGTGCAAAATTGCAAGAACAAGGGCCTAGCGTGTGCAAAATTGCAAGAACAAGGGCCTAGCGTGTGCAAAATTGCAAGAACAAGGGCCTAGCGTGTGCAAAATTGCAAGAACAAGGGCCTAGCGTGTGCAAAATTGCAAGAACAAGGGCCTAGCGTGTGCAAAATTGCAAGAACAAGGGCCTAGCGTGTGCAAAATTGCAAGAACAAGGGCCTAGCGTGTGCAAAATTGCAAGAACAAGGGCCTAGCGTGTGCAAAATTGCAAGAACAAGGGCCTAGCGTGTGCAAAATTGCAAGAACAAGGGCCTAGCGTGTGCAAAATTGCAAGAACAAGGGCCTAGCGTGTGCAAAATTGCAAGAACAAGGGCCTAGCGTGTGCAAAATTGCAAGAACAAGGGCCTAGCGTGTGCAAAATTGCAAGAACAAGGGCCTAGCGTGTGCAAAATTGCAAGAACAAGGGCCTAGCGTGTGCAAAATTGCAAGAACAAGGGCCTAGCGTGTGCAAAATTGCAAGAACAAGGGCCTAGCGTGTGCAAAATTGCAAGAACAAGGGCCTAGCGTGTGCAAAATTGCAAGAACAAGGGCCTAGCGTGTGCAAAATTGCAAGAACAAGGGCCTAGCGTGTGCAAAATTGCAAGAACAAGGGCCTAGCGTGTGCAAAATTGCAAGAACAAGGGCCTAGCGTGTGCAAAATTGCAAGAACAAGGGCCTAGCGTGTGCAAAATTGCAAGAACAAGGGCCTAGCGTGTGCAAAATTGCAAGAACAAGGGCCTAGCGTGTGCAAAATTGCAAGAACAAGGGCCTAGCGTGTGCAAAATTGCAAGAACAAGGGCCTAGCGTGTGCAAAATTGCAAGAACAAGGGCCTAGCGTGTGCAAAATTGCAAGAACAAGGGCCTAGCGTGTGCAAAATTGCAAGAACAAGGGCCTAGCGTGTGCAAAATTGCAAGAACAAGGGCCTAGCGTGTGCAAAATTGCAAGAACAAGGGCCTAGCGTGTGCAAAATTGCAAGAACAAGGGCCTAGCGTGTGCAAAATTGCAAGAACAAGGGCCTAGCGTGTGCAAAATTGCAAGAACAAGGGCCTAGCGTGTGCAAAATTGCAAGAACAAGGGCCTAGCGTGTGCAAAATTGCAAGAACAAGGGCCTAGCGTGTGCAAAATTGCAAGAACAAGGGCCTAGCGTGTGCAAAATTGCAAGAACAAGGGCCTAGCGTGTGCAAAATTGCAAGAACAAGGGCCTAGCGTGTGCAAAATTGCAAGAACAAGGGCCTAGCGTGTGCAAAATTGCAAGAACAAGGGCCTAGCGTGTGCAAAATTGCAAGAACAAGGGCCTAGCGTGTGCAAAATTGCAAGAACAAGGGCCTAGCGTGTGCAAAATTGCAAGAACAAGGGCCTAGCGTGTGCAAAATTGCAAGAACAAGGGCCTAGCGTGTGCAAAATTGCAAGAACAAGGGCCTAGCGTGTGCAAAATTGCAAGAACAAGGGCCTAGCGTGTGCAAAATTGCAAGAACAAGGGCCTAGCGTGTGCAAAATTGCAAGAACAAGGGCCTAGCGTGTGCAAAATTGCAAGAACAAGGGCCTAGCGTGTGCAAAATTGCAAGAACAAGGGCCTAGCGTGTGCAAAATTGCAAGAACAAGGGCCTAGCGTGTGCAAAATTGCAAGAACAAGGGCCTAGCGTGTGCAAAATTGCAAGAACAAGGGCCTAGCGTGTGCAAAATTGCAAGAACAAGGGCCTAGCGTGTGCAAAATTGCAAGAACAAGGGCCTAGCGTGTGCAAAATTGCAAGAACAAGGGCCTAGCGTGTGCAAAATTGCAAGAACAAGGGCCTAGCGTGTGCAAAATTGCAAGAACAAGGGCCTAGCGTGTGCAAAATTGCAAGAACAAGGGCCTAGCGTGTGCAAAATTGCAAGAACAAGGGCCTAGCGTGTGCAAAATTGCAAGAACAAGGGCCTAGCGTGTGCAAAATTGCAAGAACAAGGGCCTAGCGTGTGCAAAATTGCAAGAACAAGGGCCTAGCGTGTGCAAAATTGCAAGAACAAGGGCCTAGCGTGTGCAAAATTGCAAGAACAAGGGCCTAGCGTGTGCAAAATTGCAAGAACAAGGGCCTAGCGTGTGCAAAATTGCAAGAACAAGGGCCTAGCGTGTGCAAAATTGCAAGAACAAGGGCCTAGCGTGTGCAAAATTGCAAGAACAAGGGCCTAGCGTGTGCAAAATTGCAAGAACAAGGGCCTAGCGTGTGCAAAATTGCAAGAACAAGGGCCTAGCGTGTGCAAAATTGCAAGAACAAGGGCCTAGCGTGTGCAAAATTGCAAGAACAAGGGCCTAGCGTGTGCAAAATTGCAAGAACAAGGGCCTAGCGTGTGCAAAATTGCAAGAACAAGGGCCTAGCGTGTGCAAAATTGCAAGAACAAGGGCCTAGCGTGTGCAAAATTGCAAGAACAAGGGCCTAGCGTGTGCAAAATTGCAAGAACAAGGGCCTAGCGTGTGCAAAATTGCAAGAACAAGGGCCTAGCGTGTGCAAAATTGCAAGAACAAGGGCCTAGCGTGTGCAAAATTGCAAGAACAAGGGCCTAGCGTGTGCAAAATTGCAAGAACAAGGGCCTAGCGTGTGCAAAATTGCAAGAACAAGGGCCTAGCGTGTGCAAAATTGCAAGAACAAGGGCCTAGCGTGTGCAAAATTGCAAGAACAAGGGCCTAGCGTGTGCAAAATTGCAAGAACAAGGGCCTAGCGTGTGCAAAATTGCAAGAACAAGGGCCTAGCGTGTGCAAAATTGCAAGAACAAGGGCCTAGCGTGTGCAAAATTGCAAGAACAAGGGCCTAGCGTGTGCAAAATTGCAAGAACAAGGGCCTAGCGTGTGCAAAATTGCAAGAACAAGGGCCTAGCGTGTGCAAAATTGCAAGAACAAGGGCCTAGCGTGTGCAAAATTGCAAGAACAAGGGCCTAGCGTGTGCAAAATTGCAAGAACAAGGGCCTAGCGTGTGCAAAATTGCAAGAACAAGGGCCTAGCGTGTGCAAAATTGCAAGAACAAGGGCCTAGCGTGTGCAAAATTGCAAGAACAAGGGCCTAGCGTGTGCAAAATTGCAAGAACAAGGGCCTAGCGTGTGCAAAATTGCAAGAACAAGGGCCTAGCGTGTGCAAAATTGCAAGAACAAGGGCCTAGCGTGTGCAAAATTGCAAGAACAAGGGCCTAGCGTGTGCAAAATTGCAAGAACAAGGGCCTAGCGTGTGCAAAATTGCAAGAACAAGGGCCTAGCGTGTGCAAAATTGCAAGAACAAGGGCCTAGCGTGTGCAAAATTGCAAGAACAAGGGCCTAGCGTGTGCAAAATTGCAAGAACAAGGGCCTAGCGTGTGCAAAATTGCAAGAACAAGGGCCTAGCGTGTGCAAAATTGCAAGAACAAGGGCCTAGCGTGTGCAAAATTGCAAGAACAAGGGCCTAGCGTGTGCAAAATTGCAAGAACAAGGGCCTAGCGTGTGCAAAATTGCAAGAACAAGGGCCTAGCGTGTGCAAAATTGCAAGAACAAGGGCCTAGCGTGTGCAAAATTGCAAGAACAAGGGCCTAGCGTGTGCAAAATTGCAAGAACAAGGGCCTAGCGTGTGCAAAATTGCAAGAACAAGGGCCTAGCGTGTGCAAAATTGCAAGAACAAGGGCCTAGCGTGTGCAAAATTGCAAGAACAAGGGCCTAGCGTGTGCAAAATTGCAAGAACAAGGGCCTAGCGTGTGCAAAATTGCAAGAACAAGGGCCTAGCGTGTGCAAAATTGCAAGAACAAGGGCCTAGCGTGTGCAAAATTGCAAGAACAAGGGCCTAGCGTGTGCAAAATTGCAAGAACAAGGGCCTAGCGTGTGCAAAATTGCAAGAACAAGGGCCTAGCGTGTGCAAAATTGCAAGAACAAGGGCCTAGCGTGTGCAAAATTGCAAGAACAAGGGCCTAGCGTGTGCAAAATTGCAAGAACAAGGGCCTAGCGTGTGCAAAATTGCAAGAACAAGGGCCTAGCGTGTGCAAAATTGCAAGAACAAGGGCCTAGCGTGTGCAAAATTGCAAGAACAAGGGCCTAGCGTGTGCAAAATTGCAAGAACAAGGGCCTAGCGTGTGCAAAATTGCAAGAACAAGGGCCTAGCGTGTGCAAAATTGCAAGAACAAGGGCCTAGCGTGTGCAAAATTGCAAGAACAAGGGCCTAGCGTGTGCAAAATTGCAAGAACAAGGGCCTAGCGTGTGCAAAATTGCAAGAACAAGGGCCTAGCGTGTGCAAAATTGCAAGAACAAGGGCCTAGCGTGTGCAAAATTGCAAGAACAAGGGCCTAGCGTGTGCAAAATTGCAAGAACAAGGGCCTAGCGTGTGCAAAATTGCAAGAACAAGGGCCTAGCGTGTGCAAAATTGCAAGAACAAGGGCCTAGCGTGTGCAAAATTGCAAGAACAAGGGCCTAGCGTGTGCAAAATTGCAAGAACAAGGGCCTAGCGTGTGCAAAATTGCAAGAACAAGGGCCTAGCGTGTGCAAAATTGCAAGAACAAGGGCCTAGCGTGTGCAAAATTGCAAGAACAAGGGCCTAGCGTGTGCAAAATTGCAAGAACAAGGGCCTAGCGTGTGCAAAATTGCAAGAACAAGGGCCTAGCGTGTGCAAAATTGCAAGAACAAGGGCCTAGCGTGTGCAAAATTGCAAGAACAAGGGCCTAGCGTGTGCAAAATTGCAAGAACAAGGGCCTAGCGTGTGCAAAATTGCAAGAACAAGGGCCTAGCGTGTGCAAAATTGCAAGAACAAGGGCCTAGCGTGTGCAAAATTGCAAGAACAAGGGCCTAGCGTGTGCAAAATTGCAAGAACAAGGGCCTAGCGTGTGCAAAATTGCAAGAACAAGGGCCTAGCGTGTGCAAAATTGCAAGAACAAGGGCCTAGCGTGTGCAAAATTGCAAGAACAAGGGCCTAGCGTGTGCAAAATTGCAAGAACAAGGGCCTAGCGTGTGCAAAATTGCAAGAACAAGGGCCTAGCGTGTGCAAAATTGCAAGAACAAGGGCCTAGCGTGTGCAAAATTGCAAGAACAAGGGCCTAGCGTGTGCAAAATTGCAAGAACAAGGGCCTAGCGTGTGCAAAATTGCAAGAACAAGGGCCTAGCGTGTGCAAAATTGCAAGAACAAGGGCCTAGCGTGTGCAAAATTGCAAGAACAAGGGCCTAGCGTGTGCAAAATTGCAAGAACAAGGGCCTAGCGTGTGCAAAATTGCAAGAACAAGGGCCTAGCGTGTGCAAAATTGCAAGAACAAGGGCCTAGCGTGTGCAAAATTGCAAGAACAAGGGCCTAGCGTGTGCAAAATTGCAAGAACAAGGGCCTAGCGTGTGCAAAATTGCAAGAACAAGGGCCTAGCGTGTGCAAAATTGCAAGAACAAGGGCCTAGCGTGTGCAAAATTGCAAGAACAAGGGCCTAGCGTGTGCAAAATTGCAAGAACAAGGGCCTAGCGTGTGCAAAATTGCAAGAACAAGGGCCTAGCGTGTGCAAAATTGCAAGAACAAGGGCCTAGCGTGTGCAAAATTGCAAGAACAAGGGCCTAGCGTGTGCAAAATTGCAAGAACAAGGGCCTAGCGTGTGCAAAATTGCAAGAACAAGGGCCTAGCGTGTGCAAAATTGCAAGAACAAGGGCCTAGCGTGTGCAAAATTGCAAGAACAAGGGCCTAGCGTGTGCAAAATTGCAAGAACAAGGGCCTAGCGTGTGCAAAATTGCAAGAACAAGGGCCTAGCGTGTGCAAAATTGCAAGAACAAGGGCCTAGCGTGTGCAAAATTGCAAGAACAAGGGCCTAGCGTGTGCAAAATTGCAAGAACAAGGGCCTAGCGTGTGCAAAATTGCAAGAACAAGGGCCTAGCGTGTGCAAAATTGCAAGAACAAGGGCCTAGCGTGTGCAAAATTGCAAGAACAAGGGCCTAGCGTGTGCAAAATTGCAAGAACAAGGGCCTAGCGTGTGCAAAATTGCAAGAACAAGGGCCTAGCGTGTGCAAAATTGCAAGAACAAGGGCCTAGCGTGTGCAAAATTGCAAGAACAAGGGCCTAGCGTGTGCAAAATTGCAAGAACAAGGGCCTAGCGTGTGCAAAATTGCAAGAACAAGGGCCTAGCGTGTGCAAAATTGCAAGAACAAGGGCCTAGCGTGTGCAAAATTGCAAGAACAAGGGCCTAGCGTGTGCAAAATTGCAAGAACAAGGGCCTAGCGTGTGCAAAATTGCAAGAACAAGGGCCTAGCGTGTGCAAAATTGCAAGAACAAGGGCCTAGCGTGTGCAAAATTGCAAGAACAAGGGCCTAGCGTGTGCAAAATTGCAAGAACAAGGGCCTAGCGTGTGCAAAATTGCAAGAACAAGGGCCTAGCGTGTGCAAAATTGCAAGAACAAGGGCCTAGCGTGTGCAAAATTGCAAGAACAAGGGCCTAGCGTGTGCAAAATTGCAAGAACAAGGGCCTAGCGTGTGCAAAATTGCAAGAACAAGGGCCTAGCGTGTGCAAAATTGCAAGAACAAGGGCCTAGCGTGTGCAAAATTGCAAGAACAAGGGCCTAGCGTGTGCAAAATTGCAAGAACAAGGGCCTAGCGTGTGCAAAATTGCAAGAACAAGGGCCTAGCGTGTGCAAAATTGCAAGAACAAGGGCCTAGCGTGTGCAAAATTGCAAGAACAAGGGCCTAGCGTGTGCAAAATTGCAAGAACAAGGGCCTAGCGTGTGCAAAATTGCAAGAACAAGGGCCTAGCGTGTGCAAAATTGCAAGAACAAGGGCCTAGCGTGTGCAAAATTGCAAGAACAAGGGCCTAGCGTGTGCAAAATTGCAAGAACAAGGGCCTAGCGTGTGCAAAATTGCAAGAACAAGGGCCTAGCGTGTGCAAAATTGCAAGAACAAGGGCCTAGCGTGTGCAAAATTGCAAGAACAAGGGCCTAGCGTGTGCAAAATTGCAAGAACAAGGGCCTAGCGTGTGCAAAATTGCAAGAACAAGGGCCTAGCGTGTGCAAAATTGCAAGAACAAGGGCCTAGCGTGTGCAAAATTGCAAGAACAAGGGCCTAGCGTGTGCAAAATTGCAAGAACAAGGGCCTAGCGTGTGCAAAATTGCAAGAACAAGGGCCTAGCGTGTGCAAAATTGCAAGAACAAGGGCCTAGCGTGTGCAAAATTGCAAGAACAAGGGCCTAGCGTGTGCAAAATTGCAAGAACAAGGGCCTAGCGTGTGCAAAATTGCAAGAACAAGGGCCTAGCGTGTGCAAAATTGCAAGAACAAGGGCCTAGCGTGTGCAAAATTGCAAGAACAAGGGCCTAGCGTGTGCAAAATTGCAAGAACAAGGGCCTAGCGTGTGCAAAATTGCAAGAACAAGGGCCTAGCGTGTGCAAAATTGCAAGAACAAGGGCCTAGCGTGTGCAAAATTGCAAGAACAAGGGCCTAGCGTGTGCAAAATTGCAAGAACAAGGGCCTAGCGTGTGCAAAATTGCAAGAACAAGGGCCTAGCGTGTGCAAAATTGCAAGAACAAGGGCCTAGCGTGTGCAAAATTGCAAGAACAAGGGCCTAGCGTGTGCAAAATTGCAAGAACAAGGGCCTAGCGTGTGCAAAATTGCAAGAACAAGGGCCTAGCGTGTGCAAAATTGCAAGAACAAGGGCCTAGCGTGTGCAAAATTGCAAGAACAAGGGCCTAGCGTGTGCAAAATTGCAAGAACAAGGGCCTAGCGTGTGCAAAATTGCAAGAACAAGGGCCTAGCGTGTGCAAAATTGCAAGAACAAGGGCCTAGCGTGTGCAAAATTGCAAGAACAAGGGCCTAGCGTGTGCAAAATTGCAAGAACAAGGGCCTAGCGTGTGCAAAATTGCAAGAACAAGGGCCTAGCGTGTGCAAAATTGCAAGAACAAGGGCCTAGCGTGTGCAAAATTGCAAGAACAAGGGCCTAGCGTGTGCAAAATTGCAAGAACAAGGGCCTAGCGTGTGCAAAATTGCAAGAACAAGGGCCTAGCGTGTGCAAAATTGCAAGAACAAGGGCCTAGCGTGTGCAAAATTGCAAGAACAAGGGCCTAGCGTGTGCAAAATTGCAAGAACAAGGGCCTAGCGTGTGCAAAATTGCAAGAACAAGGGCCTAGCGTGTGCAAAATTGCAAGAACAAGGGCCTAGCGTGTGCAAAATTGCAAGAACAAGGGCCTAGCGTGTGCAAAATTGCAAGAACAAGGGCCTAGCGTGTGCAAAATTGCAAGAACAAGGGCCTAGCGTGTGCAAAATTGCAAGAACAAGGGCCTAGCGTGTGCAAAATTGCAAGAACAAGGGCCTAGCGTGTGCAAAATTGCAAGAACAAGGGCCTAGCGTGTGCAAAATTGCAAGAACAAGGGCCTAGCGTGTGCAAAATTGCAAGAACAAGGGCCTAGCGTGTGCAAAATTGCAAGAACAAGGGCCTAGCGTGTGCAAAATTGCAAGAACAAGGGCCTAGCGTGTGCAAAATTGCAAGAACAAGGGCCTAGCGTGTGCAAAATTGCAAGAACAAGGGCCTAGCGTGTGCAAAATTGCAAGAACAAGGGCCTAGCGTGTGCAAAATTGCAAGAACAAGGGCCTAGCGTGTGCAAAATTGCAAGAACAAGGGCCTAGCGTGTGCAAAATTGCAAGAACAAGGGCCTAGCGTGTGCAAAATTGCAAGAACAAGGGCCTAGCGTGTGCAAAATTGCAAGAACAAGGGCCTAGCGTGTGCAAAATTGCAAGAACAAGGGCCTAGCGTGTGCAAAATTGCAAGAACAAGGGCCTAGCGTGTGCAAAATTGCAAGAACAAGGGCCTAGCGTGTGCAAAATTGCAAGAACAAGGGCCTAGCGTGTGCAAAATTGCAAGAACAAGGGCCTAGCGTGTGCAAAATTGCAAGAACAAGGGCCTAGCGTGTGCAAAATTGCAAGAACAAGGGCCTAGCGTGTGCAAAATTGCAAGAACAAGGGCCTAGCGTGTGCAAAATTGCAAGAACAAGGGCCTAGCGTGTGCAAAATTGCAAGAACAAGGGCCTAGCGTGTGCAAAATTGCAAGAACAAGGGCCTAGCGTGTGCAAAATTGCAAGAACAAGGGCCTAGCGTGTGCAAAATTGCAAGAACAAGGGCCTAGCGTGTGCAAAATTGCAAGAACAAGGGCCTAGCGTGTGCAAAATTGCAAGAACAAGGGCCTAGCGTGTGCAAAATTGCAAGAACAAGGGCCTAGCGTGTGCAAAATTGCAAGAACAAGGGCCTAGCGTGTGCAAAATTGCAAGAACAAGGGCCTAGCGTGTGCAAAATTGCAAGAACAAGGGCCTAGCGTGTGCAAAATTGCAAGAACAAGGGCCTAGCGTGTGCAAAATTGCAAGAACAAGGGCCTAGCGTGTGCAAAATTGCAAGAACAAGGGCCTAGCGTGTGCAAAATTGCAAGAACAAGGGCCTAGCGTGTGCAAAATTGCAAGAACAAGGGCCTAGCGTGTGCAAAATTGCAAGAACAAGGGCCTAGCGTGTGCAAAATTGCAAGAACAAGGGCCTAGCGTGTGCAAAATTGCAAGAACAAGGGCCTAGCGTGTGCAAAATTGCAAGAACAAGGGCCTAGCGTGTGCAAAATTGCAAGAACAAGGGCCTAGCGTGTGCAAAATTGCAAGAACAAGGGCCTAGCGTGTGCAAAATTGCAAGAACAAGGGCCTAGCGTGTGCAAAATTGCAAGAACAAGGGCCTAGCGTGTGCAAAATTGCAAGAACAAGGGCCTAGCGTGTGCAAAATTGCAAGAACAAGGGCCTAGCGTGTGCAAAATTGCAAGAACAAGGGCCTAGCGTGTGCAAAATTGCAAGAACAAGGGCCTAGCGTGTGCAAAATTGCAAGAACAAGGGCCTAGCGTGTGCAAAATTGCAAGAACAAGGGCCTAGCGTGTGCAAAATTGCAAGAACAAGGGCCTAGCGTGTGCAAAATTGCAAGAACAAGGGCCTAGCGTGTGCAAAATTGCAAGAACAAGGGCCTAGCGTGTGCAAAATTGCAAGAACAAGGGCCTAGCGTGTGCAAAATTGCAAGAACAAGGGCCTAGCGTGTGCAAAATTGCAAGAACAAGGGCCTAGCGTGTGCAAAATTGCAAGAACAAGGGCCTAGCGTGTGCAAAATTGCAAGAACAAGGGCCTAGCGTGTGCAAAATTGCAAGAACAAGGGCCTAGCGTGTGCAAAATTGCAAGAACAAGGGCCTAGCGTGTGCAAAATTGCAAGAACAAGGGCCTAGCGTGTGCAAAATTGCAAGAACAAGGGCCTAGCGTGTGCAAAATTGCAAGAACAAGGGCCTAGCGTGTGCAAAATTGCAAGAACAAGGGCCTAGCGTGTGCAAAATTGCAAGAACAAGGGCCTAGCGTGTGCAAAATTGCAAGAACAAGGGCCTAGCGTGTGCAAAATTGCAAGAACAAGGGCCTAGCGTGTGCAAAATTGCAAGAACAAGGGCCTAGCGTGTGCAAAATTGCAAGAACAAGGGCCTAGCGTGTGCAAAATTGCAAGAACAAGGGCCTAGCGTGTGCAAAATTGCAAGAACAAGGGCCTAGCGTGTGCAAAATTGCAAGAACAAGGGCCTAGCGTGTGCAAAATTGCAAGAACAAGGGCCTAGCGTGTGCAAAATTGCAAGAACAAGGGCCTAGCGTGTGCAAAATTGCAAGAACAAGGGCCTAGCGTGTGCAAAATTGCAAGAACAAGGGCCTAGCGTGTGCAAAATTGCAAGAACAAGGGCCTAGCGTGTGCAAAATTGCAAGAACAAGGGCCTAGCGTGTGCAAAATTGCAAGAACAAGGGCCTAGCGTGTGCAAAATTGCAAGAACAAGGGCCTAGCGTGTGCAAAATTGCAAGAACAAGGGCCTAGCGTGTGCAAAATTGCAAGAACAAGGGCCTAGCGTGTGCAAAATTGCAAGAACAAGGGCCTAGCGTGTGCAAAATTGCAAGAACAAGGGCCTAGCGTGTGCAAAATTGCAAGAACAAGGGCCTAGCGTGTGCAAAATTGCAAGAACAAGGGCCTAGCGTGTGCAAAATTGCAAGAACAAGGGCCTAGCGTGTGCAAAATTGCAAGAACAAGGGCCTAGCGTGTGCAAAATTGCAAGAACAAGGGCCTAGCGTGTGCAAAATTGCAAGAACAAGGGCCTAGCGTGTGCAAAATTGCAAGAACAAGGGCCTAGCGTGTGCAAAATTGCAAGAACAAGGGCCTAGCGTGTGCAAAATTGCAAGAACAAGGGCCTAGCGTGTGCAAAATTGCAAGAACAAGGGCCTAGCGTGTGCAAAATTGCAAGAACAAGGGCCTAGCGTGTGCAAAATTGCAAGAACAAGGGCCTAGCGTGTGCAAAATTGCAAGAACAAGGGCCTAGCGTGTGCAAAATTGCAAGAACAAGGGCCTAGCGTGTGCAAAATTGCAAGAACAAGGGCCTAGCGTGTGCAAAATTGCAAGAACAAGGGCCTAGCGTGTGCAAAATTGCAAGAACAAGGGCCTAGCGTGTGCAAAATTGCAAGAACAAGGGCCTAGCGTGTGCAAAATTGCAAGAACAAGGGCCTAGCGTGTGCAAAATTGCAAGAACAAGGGCCTAGCGTGTGCAAAATTGCAAGAACAAGGGCCTAGCGTGTGCAAAATTGCAAGAACAAGGGCCTAGCGTGTGCAAAATTGCAAGAACAAGGGCCTAGCGTGTGCAAAATTGCAAGAACAAGGGCCTAGCGTGTGCAAAATTGCAAGAACAAGGGCCTAGCGTGTGCAAAATTGCAAGAACAAGGGCCTAGCGTGTGCAAAATTGCAAGAACAAGGGCCTAGCGTGTGCAAAATTGCAAGAACAAGGGCCTAGCGTGTGCAAAATTGCAAGAACAAGGGCCTAGCGTGTGCAAAATTGCAAGAACAAGGGCCTAGCGTGTGCAAAATTGCAAGAACAAGGGCCTAGCGTGTGCAAAATTGCAAGAACAAGGGCCTAGCGTGTGCAAAATTGCAAGAACAAGGGCCTAGCGTGTGCAAAATTGCAAGAACAAGGGCCTAGCGTGTGCAAAATTGCAAGAACAAGGGCCTAGCGTGTGCAAAATTGCAAGAACAAGGGCCTAGCGTGTGCAAAATTGCAAGAACAAGGGCCTAGCGTGTGCAAAATTGCAAGAACAAGGGCCTAGCGTGTGCAAAATTGCAAGAACAAGGGCCTAGCGTGTGCAAAATTGCAAGAACAAGGGCCTAGCGTGTGCAAAATTGCAAGAACAAGGGCCTAGCGTGTGCAAAATTGCAAGAACAAGGGCCTAGCGTGTGCAAAATTGCAAGAACAAGGGCCTAGCGTGTGCAAAATTGCAAGAACAAGGGCCTAGCGTGTGCAAAATTGCAAGAACAAGGGCCTAGCGTGTGCAAAATTGCAAGAACAAGGGCCTAGCGTGTGCAAAATTGCAAGAACAAGGGCCTAGCGTGTGCAAAATTGCAAGAACAAGGGCCTAGCGTGTGCAAAATTGCAAGAACAAGGGCCTAGCGTGTGCAAAATTGCAAGAACAAGGGCCTAGCGTGTGCAAAATTGCAAGAACAAGGGCCTAGCGTGTGCAAAATTGCAAGAACAAGGGCCTAGCGTGTGCAAAATTGCAAGAACAAGGGCCTAGCGTGTGCAAAATTGCAAGAACAAGGGCCTAGCGTGTGCAAAATTGCAAGAACAAGGGCCTAGCGTGTGCAAAATTGCAAGAACAAGGGCCTAGCGTGTGCAAAATTGCAAGAACAAGGGCCTAGCGTGTGCAAAATTGCAAGAACAAGGGCCTAGCGTGTGCAAAATTGCAAGAACAAGGGCCTAGCGTGTGCAAAATTGCAAGAACAAGGGCCTAGCGTGTGCAAAATTGCAAGAACAAGGGCCTAGCGTGTGCAAAATTGCAAGAACAAGGGCCTAGCGTGTGCAAAATTGCAAGAACAAGGGCCTAGCGTGTGCAAAATTGCAAGAACAAGGGCCTAGCGTGTGCAAAATTGCAAGAACAAGGGCCTAGCGTGTGCAAAATTGCAAGAACAAGGGCCTAGCGTGTGCAAAATTGCAAGAACAAGGGCCTAGCGTGTGCAAAATTGCAAGAACAAGGGCCTAGCGTGTGCAAAATTGCAAGAACAAGGGCCTAGCGTGTGCAAAATTGCAAGAACAAGGGCCTAGCGTGTGCAAAATTGCAAGAACAAGGGCCTAGCGTGTGCAAAATTGCAAGAACAAGGGCCTAGCGTGTGCAAAATTGCAAGAACAAGGGCCTAGCGTGTGCAAAATTGCAAGAACAAGGGCCTAGCGTGTGCAAAATTGCAAGAACAAGGGCCTAGCGTGTGCAAAATTGCAAGAACAAGGGCCTAGCGTGTGCAAAATTGCAAGAACAAGGGCCTAGCGTGTGCAAAATTGCAAGAACAAGGGCCTAGCGTGTGCAAAATTGCAAGAACAAGGGCCTAGCGTGTGCAAAATTGCAAGAACAAGGGCCTAGCGTGTGCAAAATTGCAAGAACAAGGGCCTAGCGTGTGCAAAATTGCAAGAACAAGGGCCTAGCGTGTGCAAAATTGCAAGAACAAGGGCCTAGCGTGTGCAAAATTGCAAGAACAAGGGCCTAGCGTGTGCAAAATTGCAAGAACAAGGGCCTAGCGTGTGCAAAATTGCAAGAACAAGGGCCTAGCGTGTGCAAAATTGCAAGAACAAGGGCCTAGCGTGTGCAAAATTGCAAGAACAAGGGCCTAGCGTGTGCAAAATTGCAAGAACAAGGGCCTAGCGTGTGCAAAATTGCAAGAACAAGGGCCTAGCGTGTGCAAAATTGCAAGAACAAGGGCCTAGCGTGTGCAAAATTGCAAGAACAAGGGCCTAGCGTGTGCAAAATTGCAAGAACAAGGGCCTAGCGTGTGCAAAATTGCAAGAACAAGGGCCTAGCGTGTGCAAAATTGCAAGAACAAGGGCCTAGCGTGTGCAAAATTGCAAGAACAAGGGCCTAGCGTGTGCAAAATTGCAAGAACAAGGGCCTAGCGTGTGCAAAATTGCAAGAACAAGGGCCTAGCGTGTGCAAAATTGCAAGAACAAGGGCCTAGCGTGTGCAAAATTGCAAGAACAAGGGCCTAGCGTGTGCAAAATTGCAAGAACAAGGGCCTAGCGTGTGCAAAATTGCAAGAACAAGGGCCTAGCGTGTGCAAAATTGCAAGAACAAGGGCCTAGCGTGTGCAAAATTGCAAGAACAAGGGCCTAGCGTGTGCAAAATTGCAAGAACAAGGGCCTAGCGTGTGCAAAATTGCAAGAACAAGGGCCTAGCGTGTGCAAAATTGCAAGAACAAGGGCCTAGCGTGTGCAAAATTGCAAGAACAAGGGCCTAGCGTGTGCAAAATTGCAAGAACAAGGGCCTAGCGTGTGCAAAATTGCAAGAACAAGGGCCTAGCGTGTGCAAAATTGCAAGAACAAGGGCCTAGCGTGTGCAAAATTGCAAGAACAAGGGCCTAGCGTGTGCAAAATTGCAAGAACAAGGGCCTAGCGTGTGCAAAATTGCAAGAACAAGGGCCTAGCGTGTGCAAAATTGCAAGAACAAGGGCCTAGCGTGTGCAAAATTGCAAGAACAAGGGCCTAGCGTGTGCAAAATTGCAAGAACAAGGGCCTAGCGTGTGCAAAATTGCAAGAACAAGGGCCTAGCGTGTGCAAAATTGCAAGAACAAGGGCCTAGCGTGTGCAAAATTGCAAGAACAAGGGCCTAGCGTGTGCAAAATTGCAAGAACAAGGGCCTAGCGTGTGCAAAATTGCAAGAACAAGGGCCTAGCGTGTGCAAAATTGCAAGAACAAGGGCCTAGCGTGTGCAAAATTGCAAGAACAAGGGCCTAGCGTGTGCAAAATTGCAAGAACAAGGGCCTAGCGTGTGCAAAATTGCAAGAACAAGGGCCTAGCGTGTGCAAAATTGCAAGAACAAGGGCCTAGCGTGTGCAAAATTGCAAGAACAAGGGCCTAGCGTGTGCAAAATTGCAAGAACAAGGGCCTAGCGTGTGCAAAATTGCAAGAACAAGGGCCTAGCGTGTGCAAAATTGCAAGAACAAGGGCCTAGCGTGTGCAAAATTGCAAGAACAAGGGCCTAGCGTGTGCAAAATTGCAAGAACAAGGGCCTAGCGTGTGCAAAATTGCAAGAACAAGGGCCTAGCGTGTGCAAAATTGCAAGAACAAGGGCCTAGCGTGTGCAAAATTGCAAGAACAAGGGCCTAGCGTGTGCAAAATTGCAAGAACAAGGGCCTAGCGTGTGCAAAATTGCAAGAACAAGGGCCTAGCGTGTGCAAAATTGCAAGAACAAGGGCCTAGCGTGTGCAAAATTGCAAGAACAAGGGCCTAGCGTGTGCAAAATTGCAAGAACAAGGGCCTAGCGTGTGCAAAATTGCAAGAACAAGGGCCTAGCGTGTGCAAAATTGCAAGAACAAGGGCCTAGCGTGTGCAAAATTGCAAGAACAAGGGCCTAGCGTGTGCAAAATTGCAAGAACAAGGGCCTAGCGTGTGCAAAATTGCAAGAACAAGGGCCTAGCGTGTGCAAAATTGCAAGAACAAGGGCCTAGCGTGTGCAAAATTGCAAGAACAAGGGCCTAGCGTGTGCAAAATTGCAAGAACAAGGGCCTAGCGTGTGCAAAATTGCAAGAACAAGGGCCTAGCGTGTGCAAAATTGCAAGAACAAGGGCCTAGCGTGTGCAAAATTGCAAGAACAAGGGCCTAGCGTGTGCAAAATTGCAAGAACAAGGGCCTAGCGTGTGCAAAATTGCAAGAACAAGGGCCTAGCGTGTGCAAAATTGCAAGAACAAGGGCCTAGCGTGTGCAAAATTGCAAGAACAAGGGCCTAGCGTGTGCAAAATTGCAAGAACAAGGGCCTAGCGTGTGCAAAATTGCAAGAACAAGGGCCTAGCGTGTGCAAAATTGCAAGAACAAGGGCCTAGCGTGTGCAAAATTGCAAGAACAAGGGCCTAGCGTGTGCAAAATTGCAAGAACAAGGGCCTAGCGTGTGCAAAATTGCAAGAACAAGGGCCTAGCGTGTGCAAAATTGCAAGAACAAGGGCCTAGCGTGTGCAAAATTGCAAGAACAAGGGCCTAGCGTGTGCAAAATTGCAAGAACAAGGGCCTAGCGTGTGCAAAATTGCAAGAACAAGGGCCTAGCGTGTGCAAAATTGCAAGAACAAGGGCCTAGCGTGTGCAAAATTGCAAGAACAAGGGCCTAGCGTGTGCAAAATTGCAAGAACAAGGGCCTAGCGTGTGCAAAATTGCAAGAACAAGGGCCTAGCGTGTGCAAAATTGCAAGAACAAGGGCCTAGCGTGTGCAAAATTGCAAGAACAAGGGCCTAGCGTGTGCAAAATTGCAAGAACAAGGGCCTAGCGTGTGCAAAATTGCAAGAACAAGGGCCTAGCGTGTGCAAAATTGCAAGAACAAGGGCCTAGCGTGTGCAAAATTGCAAGAACAAGGGCCTAGCGTGTGCAAAATTGCAAGAACAAGGGCCTAGCGTGTGCAAAATTGCAAGAACAAGGGCCTAGCGTGTGCAAAATTGCAAGAACAAGGGCCTAGCGTGTGCAAAATTGCAAGAACAAGGGCCTAGCGTGTGCAAAATTGCAAGAACAAGGGCCTAGCGTGTGCAAAATTGCAAGAACAAGGGCCTAGCGTGTGCAAAATTGCAAGAACAAGGGCCTAGCGTGTGCAAAATTGCAAGAACAAGGGCCTAGCGTGTGCAAAATTGCAAGAACAAGGGCCTAGCGTGTGCAAAATTGCAAGAACAAGGGCCTAGCGTGTGCAAAATTGCAAGAACAAGGGCCTAGCGTGTGCAAAATTGCAAGAACAAGGGCCTAGCGTGTGCAAAATTGCAAGAACAAGGGCCTAGCGTGTGCAAAATTGCAAGAACAAGGGCCTAGCGTGTGCAAAATTGCAAGAACAAGGGCCTAGCGTGTGCAAAATTGCAAGAACAAGGGCCTAGCGTGTGCAAAATTGCAAGAACAAGGGCCTAGCGTGTGCAAAATTGCAAGAACAAGGGCCTAGCGTGTGCAAAATTGCAAGAACAAGGGCCTAGCGTGTGCAAAATTGCAAGAACAAGGGCCTAGCGTGTGCAAAATTGCAAGAACAAGGGCCTAGCGTGTGCAAAATTGCAAGAACAAGGGCCTAGCGTGTGCAAAATTGCAAGAACAAGGGCCTAGCGTGTGCAAAATTGCAAGAACAAGGGCCTAGCGTGTGCAAAATTGCAAGAACAAGGGCCTAGCGTGTGCAAAATTGCAAGAACAAGGGCCTAGCGTGTGCAAAATTGCAAGAACAAGGGCCTAGCGTGTGCAAAATTGCAAGAACAAGGGCCTAGCGTGTGCAAAATTGCAAGAACAAGGGCCTAGCGTGTGCAAAATTGCAAGAACAAGGGCCTAGCGTGTGCAAAATTGCAAGAACAAGGGCCTAGCGTGTGCAAAATTGCAAGAACAAGGGCCTAGCGTGTGCAAAATTGCAAGAACAAGGGCCTAGCGTGTGCAAAATTGCAAGAACAAGGGCCTAGCGTGTGCAAAATTGCAAGAACAAGGGCCTAGCGTGTGCAAAATTGCAAGAACAAGGGCCTAGCGTGTGCAAAATTGCAAGAACAAGGGCCTAGCGTGTGCAAAATTGCAAGAACAAGGGCCTAGCGTGTGCAAAATTGCAAGAACAAGGGCCTAGCGTGTGCAAAATTGCAAGAACAAGGGCCTAGCGTGTGCAAAATTGCAAGAACAAGGGCCTAGCGTGTGCAAAATTGCAAGAACAAGGGCCTAGCGTGTGCAAAATTGCAAGAACAAGGGCCTAGCGTGTGCAAAATTGCAAGAACAAGGGCCTAGCGTGTGCAAAATTGCAAGAACAAGGGCCTAGCGTGTGCAAAATTGCAAGAACAAGGGCCTAGCGTGTGCAAAATTGCAAGAACAAGGGCCTAGCGTGTGCAAAATTGCAAGAACAAGGGCCTAGCGTGTGCAAAATTGCAAGAACAAGGGCCTAGCGTGTGCAAAATTGCAAGAACAAGGGCCTAGCGTGTGCAAAATTGCAAGAACAAGGGCCTAGCGTGTGCAAAATTGCAAGAACAAGGGCCTAGCGTGTGCAAAATTGCAAGAACAAGGGCCTAGCGTGTGCAAAATTGCAAGAACAAGGGCCTAGCGTGTGCAAAATTGCAAGAACAAGGGCCTAGCGTGTGCAAAATTGCAAGAACAAGGGCCTAGCGTGTGCAAAATTGCAAGAACAAGGGCCTAGCGTGTGCAAAATTGCAAGAACAAGGGCCTAGCGTGTGCAAAATTGCAAGAACAAGGGCCTAGCGTGTGCAAAATTGCAAGAACAAGGGCCTAGCGTGTGCAAAATTGCAAGAACAAGGGCCTAGCGTGTGCAAAATTGCAAGAACAAGGGCCTAGCGTGTGCAAAATTGCAAGAACAAGGGCCTAGCGTGTGCAAAATTGCAAGAACAAGGGCCTAGCGTGTGCAAAATTGCAAGAACAAGGGCCTAGCGTGTGCAAAATTGCAAGAACAAGGGCCTAGCGTGTGCAAAATTGCAAGAACAAGGGCCTAGCGTGTGCAAAATTGCAAGAACAAGGGCCTAGCGTGTGCAAAATTGCAAGAACAAGGGCCTAGCGTGTGCAAAATTGCAAGAACAAGGGCCTAGCGTGTGCAAAATTGCAAGAACAAGGGCCTAGCGTGTGCAAAATTGCAAGAACAAGGGCCTAGCGTGTGCAAAATTGCAAGAACAAGGGCCTAGCGTGTGCAAAATTGCAAGAACAAGGGCCTAGCGTGTGCAAAATTGCAAGAACAAGGGCCTAGCGTGTGCAAAATTGCAAGAACAAGGGCCTAGCGTGTGCAAAATTGCAAGAACAAGGGCCTAGCGTGTGCAAAATTGCAAGAACAAGGGCCTAGCGTGTGCAAAATTGCAAGAACAAGGGCCTAGCGTGTGCAAAATTGCAAGAACAAGGGCCTAGCGTGTGCAAAATTGCAAGAACAAGGGCCTAGCGTGTGCAAAATTGCAAGAACAAGGGCCTAGCGTGTGCAAAATTGCAAGAACAAGGGCCTAGCGTGTGCAAAATTGCAAGAACAAGGGCCTAGCGTGTGCAAAATTGCAAGAACAAGGGCCTAGCGTGTGCAAAATTGCAAGAACAAGGGCCTAGCGTGTGCAAAATTGCAAGAACAAGGGCCTAGCGTGTGCAAAATTGCAAGAACAAGGGCCTAGCGTGTGCAAAATTGCAAGAACAAGGGCCTAGCGTGTGCAAAATTGCAAGAACAAGGGCCTAGCGTGTGCAAAATTGCAAGAACAAGGGCCTAGCGTGTGCAAAATTGCAAGAACAAGGGCCTAGCGTGTGCAAAATTGCAAGAACAAGGGCCTAGCGTGTGCAAAATTGCAAGAACAAGGGCCTAGCGTGTGCAAAATTGCAAGAACAAGGGCCTAGCGTGTGCAAAATTGCAAGAACAAGGGCCTAGCGTGTGCAAAATTGCAAGAACAAGGGCCTAGCGTGTGCAAAATTGCAAGAACAAGGGCCTAGCGTGTGCAAAATTGCAAGAACAAGGGCCTAGCGTGTGCAAAATTGCAAGAACAAGGGCCTAGCGTGTGCAAAATTGCAAGAACAAGGGCCTAGCGTGTGCAAAATTGCAAGAACAAGGGCCTAGCGTGTGCAAAATTGCAAGAACAAGGGCCTAGCGTGTGCAAAATTGCAAGAACAAGGGCCTAGCGTGTGCAAAATTGCAAGAACAAGGGCCTAGCGTGTGCAAAATTGCAAGAACAAGGGCCTAGCGTGTGCAAAATTGCAAGAACAAGGGCCTAGCGTGTGCAAAATTGCAAGAACAAGGGCCTAGCGTGTGCAAAATTGCAAGAACAAGGGCCTAGCGTGTGCAAAATTGCAAGAACAAGGGCCTAGCGTGTGCAAAATTGCAAGAACAAGGGCCTAGCGTGTGCAAAATTGCAAGAACAAGGGCCTAGCGTGTGCAAAATTGCAAGAACAAGGGCCTAGCGTGTGCAAAATTGCAAGAACAAGGGCCTAGCGTGTGCAAAATTGCAAGAACAAGGGCCTAGCGTGTGCAAAATTGCAAGAACAAGGGCCTAGCGTGTGCAAAATTGCAAGAACAAGGGCCTAGCGTGTGCAAAATTGCAAGAACAAGGGCCTAGCGTGTGCAAAATTGCAAGAACAAGGGCCTAGCGTGTGCAAAATTGCAAGAACAAGGGCCTAGCGTGTGCAAAATTGCAAGAACAAGGGCCTAGCGTGTGCAAAATTGCAAGAACAAGGGCCTAGCGTGTGCAAAATTGCAAGAACAAGGGCCTAGCGTGTGCAAAATTGCAAGAACAAGGGCCTAGCGTGTGCAAAATTGCAAGAACAAGGGCCTAGCGTGTGCAAAATTGCAAGAACAAGGGCCTAGCGTGTGCAAAATTGCAAGAACAAGGGCCTAGCGTGTGCAAAATTGCAAGAACAAGGGCCTAGCGTGTGCAAAATTGCAAGAACAAGGGCCTAGCGTGTGCAAAATTGCAAGAACAAGGGCCTAGCGTGTGCAAAATTGCAAGAACAAGGGCCTAGCGTGTGCAAAATTGCAAGAACAAGGGCCTAGCGTGTGCAAAATTGCAAGAACAAGGGCCTAGCGTGTGCAAAATTGCAAGAACAAGGGCCTAGCGTGTGCAAAATTGCAAGAACAAGGGCCTAGCGTGTGCAAAATTGCAAGAACAAGGGCCTAGCGTGTGCAAAATTGCAAGAACAAGGGCCTAGCGTGTGCAAAATTGCAAGAACAAGGGCCTAGCGTGTGCAAAATTGCAAGAACAAGGGCCTAGCGTGTGCAAAATTGCAAGAACAAGGGCCTAGCGTGTGCAAAATTGCAAGAACAAGGGCCTAGCGTGTGCAAAATTGCAAGAACAAGGGCCTAGCGTGTGCAAAATTGCAAGAACAAGGGCCTAGCGTGTGCAAAATTGCAAGAACAAGGGCCTAGCGTGTGCAAAATTGCAAGAACAAGGGCCTAGCGTGTGCAAAATTGCAAGAACAAGGGCCTAGCGTGTGCAAAATTGCAAGAACAAGGGCCTAGCGTGTGCAAAATTGCAAGAACAAGGGCCTAGCGTGTGCAAAATTGCAAGAACAAGGGCCTAGCGTGTGCAAAATTGCAAGAACAAGGGCCTAGCGTGTGCAAAATTGCAAGAACAAGGGCCTAGCGTGTGCAAAATTGCAAGAACAAGGGCCTAGCGTGTGCAAAATTGCAAGAACAAGGGCCTAGCGTGTGCAAAATTGCAAGAACAAGGGCCTAGCGTGTGCAAAATTGCAAGAACAAGGGCCTAGCGTGTGCAAAATTGCAAGAACAAGGGCCTAGCGTGTGCAAAATTGCAAGAACAAGGGCCTAGCGTGTGCAAAATTGCAAGAACAAGGGCCTAGCGTGTGCAAAATTGCAAGAACAAGGGCCTAGCGTGTGCAAAATTGCAAGAACAAGGGCCTAGCGTGTGCAAAATTGCAAGAACAAGGGCCTAGCGTGTGCAAAATTGCAAGAACAAGGGCCTAGCGTGTGCAAAATTGCAAGAACAAGGGCCTAGCGTGTGCAAAATTGCAAGAACAAGGGCCTAGCGTGTGCAAAATTGCAAGAACAAGGGCCTAGCGTGTGCAAAATTGCAAGAACAAGGGCCTAGCGTGTGCAAAATTGCAAGAACAAGGGCCTAGCGTGTGCAAAATTGCAAGAACAAGGGCCTAGCGTGTGCAAAATTGCAAGAACAAGGGCCTAGCGTGTGCAAAATTGCAAGAACAAGGGCCTAGCGTGTGCAAAATTGCAAGAACAAGGGCCTAGCGTGTGCAAAATTGCAAGAACAAGGGCCTAGCGTGTGCAAAATTGCAAGAACAAGGGCCTAGCGTGTGCAAAATTGCAAGAACAAGGGCCTAGCGTGTGCAAAATTGCAAGAACAAGGGCCTAGCGTGTGCAAAATTGCAAGAACAAGGGCCTAGCGTGTGCAAAATTGCAAGAACAAGGGCCTAGCGTGTGCAAAATTGCAAGAACAAGGGCCTAGCGTGTGCAAAATTGCAAGAACAAGGGCCTAGCGTGTGCAAAATTGCAAGAACAAGGGCCTAGCGTGTGCAAAATTGCAAGAACAAGGGCCTAGCGTGTGCAAAATTGCAAGAACAAGGGCCTAGCGTGTGCAAAATTGCAAGAACAAGGGCCTAGCGTGTGCAAAATTGCAAGAACAAGGGCCTAGCGTGTGCAAAATTGCAAGAACAAGGGCCTAGCGTGTGCAAAATTGCAAGAACAAGGGCCTAGCGTGTGCAAAATTGCAAGAACAAGGGCCTAGCGTGTGCAAAATTGCAAGAACAAGGGCCTAGCGTGTGCAAAATTGCAAGAACAAGGGCCTAGCGTGTGCAAAATTGCAAGAACAAGGGCCTAGCGTGTGCAAAATTGCAAGAACAAGGGCCTAGCGTGTGCAAAATTGCAAGAACAAGGGCCTAGCGTGTGCAAAATTGCAAGAACAAGGGCCTAGCGTGTGCAAAATTGCAAGAACAAGGGCCTAGCGTGTGCAAAATTGCAAGAACAAGGGCCTAGCGTGTGCAAAATTGCAAGAACAAGGGCCTAGCGTGTGCAAAATTGCAAGAACAAGGGCCTAGCGTGTGCAAAATTGCAAGAACAAGGGCCTAGCGTGTGCAAAATTGCAAGAACAAGGGCCTAGCGTGTGCAAAATTGCAAGAACAAGGGCCTAGCGTGTGCAAAATTGCAAGAACAAGGGCCTAGCGTGTGCAAAATTGCAAGAACAAGGGCCTAGCGTGTGCAAAATTGCAAGAACAAGGGCCTAGCGTGTGCAAAATTGCAAGAACAAGGGCCTAGCGTGTGCAAAATTGCAAGAACAAGGGCCTAGCGTGTGCAAAATTGCAAGAACAAGGGCCTAGCGTGTGCAAAATTGCAAGAACAAGGGCCTAGCGTGTGCAAAATTGCAAGAACAAGGGCCTAGCGTGTGCAAAATTGCAAGAACAAGGGCCTAGCGTGTGCAAAATTGCAAGAACAAGGGCCTAGCGTGTGCAAAATTGCAAGAACAAGGGCCTAGCGTGTGCAAAATTGCAAGAACAAGGGCCTAGCGTGTGCAAAATTGCAAGAACAAGGGCCTAGCGTGTGCAAAATTGCAAGAACAAGGGCCTAGCGTGTGCAAAATTGCAAGAACAAGGGCCTAGCGTGTGCAAAATTGCAAGAACAAGGGCCTAGCGTGTGCAAAATTGCAAGAACAAGGGCCTAGCGTGTGCAAAATTGCAAGAACAAGGGCCTAGCGTGTGCAAAATTGCAAGAACAAGGGCCTAGCGTGTGCAAAATTGCAAGAACAAGGGCCTAGCGTGTGCAAAATTGCAAGAACAAGGGCCTAGCGTGTGCAAAATTGCAAGAACAAGGGCCTAGCGTGTGCAAAATTGCAAGAACAAGGGCCTAGCGTGTGCAAAATTGCAAGAACAAGGGCCTAGCGTGTGCAAAATTGCAAGAACAAGGGCCTAGCGTGTGCAAAATTGCAAGAACAAGGGCCTAGCGTGTGCAAAATTGCAAGAACAAGGGCCTAGCGTGTGCAAAATTGCAAGAACAAGGGCCTAGCGTGTGCAAAATTGCAAGAACAAGGGCCTAGCGTGTGCAAAATTGCAAGAACAAGGGCCTAGCGTGTGCAAAATTGCAAGAACAAGGGCCTAGCGTGTGCAAAATTGCAAGAACAAGGGCCTAGCGTGTGCAAAATTGCAAGAACAAGGGCCTAGCGTGTGCAAAATTGCAAGAACAAGGGCCTAGCGTGTGCAAAATTGCAAGAACAAGGGCCTAGCGTGTGCAAAATTGCAAGAACAAGGGCCTAGCGTGTGCAAAATTGCAAGAACAAGGGCCTAGCGTGTGCAAAATTGCAAGAACAAGGGCCTAGCGTGTGCAAAATTGCAAGAACAAGGGCCTAGCGTGTGCAAAATTGCAAGAACAAGGGCCTAGCGTGTGCAAAATTGCAAGAACAAGGGCCTAGCGTGTGCAAAATTGCAAGAACAAGGGCCTAGCGTGTGCAAAATTGCAAGAACAAGGGCCTAGCGTGTGCAAAATTGCAAGAACAAGGGCCTAGCGTGTGCAAAATTGCAAGAACAAGGGCCTAGCGTGTGCAAAATTGCAAGAACAAGGGCCTAGCGTGTGCAAAATTGCAAGAACAAGGGCCTAGCGTGTGCAAAATTGCAAGAACAAGGGCCTAGCGTGTGCAAAATTGCAAGAACAAGGGCCTAGCGTGTGCAAAATTGCAAGAACAAGGGCCTAGCGTGTGCAAAATTGCAAGAACAAGGGCCTAGCGTGTGCAAAATTGCAAGAACAAGGGCCTAGCGTGTGCAAAATTGCAAGAACAAGGGCCTAGCGTGTGCAAAATTGCAAGAACAAGGGCCTAGCGTGTGCAAAATTGCAAGAACAAGGGCCTAGCGTGTGCAAAATTGCAAGAACAAGGGCCTAGCGTGTGCAAAATTGCAAGAACAAGGGCCTAGCGTGTGCAAAATTGCAAGAACAAGGGCCTAGCGTGTGCAAAATTGCAAGAACAAGGGCCTAGCGTGTGCAAAATTGCAAGAACAAGGGCCTAGCGTGTGCAAAATTGCAAGAACAAGGGCCTAGCGTGTGCAAAATTGCAAGAACAAGGGCCTAGCGTGTGCAAAATTGCAAGAACAAGGGCCTAGCGTGTGCAAAATTGCAAGAACAAGGGCCTAGCGTGTGCAAAATTGCAAGAACAAGGGCCTAGCGTGTGCAAAATTGCAAGAACAAGGGCCTAGCGTGTGCAAAATTGCAAGAACAAGGGCCTAGCGTGTGCAAAATTGCAAGAACAAGGGCCTAGCGTGTGCAAAATTGCAAGAACAAGGGCCTAGCGTGTGCAAAATTGCAAGAACAAGGGCCTAGCGTGTGCAAAATTGCAAGAACAAGGGCCTAGCGTGTGCAAAATTGCAAGAACAAGGGCCTAGCGTGTGCAAAATTGCAAGAACAAGGGCCTAGCGTGTGCAAAATTGCAAGAACAAGGGCCTAGCGTGTGCAAAATTGCAAGAACAAGGGCCTAGCGTGTGCAAAATGCAAGAACAAGGGCCTAGCGTGTGCAAAATTGCAAGAACAAGGGCTAGCGTGTGCAAAAAATGCAAAACAACAAGCCTGCAGTCCTAAGTGTGGCCTAGCGTGTGCAAAAAAAAAACAAGCCTAGCGTAGTGCAAAATTGCAAGAAAACAAGGCCCTAGCGTGTGCAAAATAGCAACAAGGGCCTAGCGTGTCAAAAAAATGCAATTGCAAGGGCCAAAGTCCAAAAGTGTCTTGCAAGTGGCAAAATTGCAAACAATGCAAAGGCCTAGCTTAGCATGGCCAAGCTTGGGCCTTGCATGTGCCTAACTAGCGATGCAATAGCGTTGCCTGCGTGTCAAAATGGCAAGAACAAGGCCTAGCGTGTCAAAATAGCAAGAACAAGGCCTAGCTTGCAAAATTAACAAGCAAGCCTAGCGTGTGCAAAATTGCAAGAACAAGGGCCTAGCGTGTGCAAAATGCAAGAACAAGGGCCTAGCGTGTGCAAATTGCAAGAACAAGGGCCTAGCGTGCTGCAAAATTGCAAGAACAAGGGCCTAGCGTGTGCAAAATTGCAAGAACAAGGGCCTAGCGTGTGCAAAATTGCAAGAACAAGGGCCTAGCGTGTGCAAAATTGCAAGAACAAGGGCCTAGCGTGTGCAAAATTGCAAAACAACAGGCCTAGCGTGTGCAAAATTGCAAGAACAAGGGCCTAGCGTGTGCAAAATGCAAGAACAAGGCTAGCGTGTGCAAAATTGCAAGAACAAGGGCCTAGCGTGTGCAAAATTGCAAGAACAAGGGCCTAGCGTGTGCAAAATTGCAAGAACAAGGGCCTAGCGTGTGCAAAATTGCAAGAACAAGGGCCTAGCGTGTGCAAAATTGCAAGAACAAGGGCCTAGCGTGTGCAAAATTGCAAGAACAAGGGCCTAGCGTGTGCAAAATTGCAAGAACAAGGCCTAGCGTGTGCAAAATTGCAAGAACAAGGGCCTAGCGTGTGCAAAATTGCAAGAACAAGGGCCTAGCGTGTGCAAAATTGCAAGAACAAGGGCCTAGCGTGTGCAAAATTGCAAGAACAAGGGCCTAGCGTGTGCAAAATTGCAAGAACAAGGCCTAGCGTGTGCAAAATTGCAAGAACAAGGGCCTAGCGTGTGCAAAATTGCAAGAACAAGGGCCTAGCGTGTGCAAAATTGCAAGAACAAGGGCCTAGCGTGTGCAAAATTGCAAGAACAAGGGCCTAGCGTGTGCAAAATTGCAAGAACAAGGGCCTAGCGTGTGCAAAATTGCAAGAACAAGGGCCTAGCGTGTGCAAAATTGCAAGAACAAGGGCCTATAAGAAACAAGGGCTAGCGTGTGCAAAATGCAAGAACAAGGGCCTAGCGTGTGCAAAATTGCAAGAACAAGGGCCTAGCGTGTGCAAAATTGCAAGAACAAGGGCCTAGCGTGTGCAAAAATTGCAAGAACAAGGGCCTAGCGTGTGCAAAATAGCAAGAACAAGGGCCTAGCGTGTGCAAAATTGCAAGAACAAGGGCCTAGCGTGTGCAAAATTGCAAGAACAAGGGCCTAGCGTGTGCAAAATTGCAAGAACAAGGGCCCTAGCGTGTGCAAAATTGCAAGAACAAAGGCCTAGCGTGTGCAAAATTGCAAAACAAGGGCCTAGCGTGTGCAAAATTGCAAGAACAAGGCCTAGCGTGTGCAAAATTGCAAGAACAAGGGCCTAGCGTGTGCAAAATGCAAGAACAAGGCCTAGCGTGTGCAAAATTGCAAGAACAAGGGCCTAGCGTGTGCAAAATTGCAAGAACAAGGGCCTAGCGTGTGCAAAATTGCAAGAACAAGGGCCTAGCGTGTGCAAATTGCAAGAACAAGGGCTAGCGTGTGCAAAATTGCAAGAACAAGGGCCTAGCGTGTGCAAAATGCAAGAACAAGGGCCTAGCGTGTGCAAAATTGCAAGAACAAGGGCCTAGCGTGTGCAAAATTGCAAGAACAAGGGCCTAGCGTGTGCAAAATTGCAAGAACAAGGGCCTAGCGTGTGCAAAATTGCAAGAACAAGGGCCTAGCGTGTGCAAAATTGCAAGAACAAGGGCCTAGCGTGTGCAAAATTGCAAGAACAAGGGCCTAGCGTGTGCAAAATTGCAAGAACAAGGGCCTAGCGTGTGCAAAATTGCAAGAACAAGGGCCTAGCGTGTGCAAAATTGCAAGAACAAGGGCCTAGCGTGTGCAAAATTGCAAGAACAAGGGCCTAGCGTGCAAAAATTGAAGAGAACAAGGTGCATAGTCAATCCCTAGCGTGTGCAAAATTGCAAGAACAAAGGCCTAGCGTGTGCAAAATAGCAAGAACAAGGGCCTAGCGTGTGCAAAATTGCAAGAACAAGGGCCTAGCGTGTGCAAAATTGCAAGAACAAGGGCCTAGCGTGTGCAAAATTGCAAGAACAAGGGCCTAGGTGTGCAAAATTGCAAGAACAAGGGCCTAGCGTGTGCAAAATTGCAAGAACAAGGCCTAGCGTGTGCAAAATTGCAAGAACAAGGGCCTAGCGTGTGCAAATTGCAAGAACAAGGGCCTAGCGTGTGCAAAATTGCAAGAACAAGGGCCCCTAGCGTGTGCAAAATTGCAAGAACAAGGGCCTAGCGTGTGCAAAATTGCAAGAACAAGGGCCTAGCGTGTGCAAAATTGCAAGAACAAGGGCCTAGCGTGTGCAAAATTGCAAGAACAAGGCCTAGCGTGTGCAAAATGCAAGAACAAGGGCCTAGCGTGTGCAAAATTGCAAGAACAAGGGCCTAGCGTGTGCAAAATTGCAAGAACAAGGGCCTAGCGTGTGCAAAATTGCAAGAACAAGGGCCTAGCGTGTGCAAAATGCAAGAACAAGGGCCTAGCGTGTGCAAAATTGCAAGAACAAGGGCCTAGCGTGTGCAAAATTGCAAGAACAAGGGCCTAGCGTGTGCAAAATTGCAAGAACAAGGGCCTAGCGTGTGCAAAATAGCAAGAACAAGGGCTAGCGTGTGCAAAATTGCAAGAACAAGGGCCTAGCGTGTGCAAAATTGCAAGAACAAGGGCCTAGCGTGTGCAAAATGCAAGAACAAGGGCCTAGCGTGTGCAAAATTGCAAGAACAAGGCCTAGCGTGTGCAAAATTGCAAGAACAAGGGCCTAGCGTGTGCAAAATTGCAAGAACAAGGGCCTAGCGTGTGCAAATTGCAAGAACAAGGGCCTAGCGTGTGCAAAATTGCAAGAACAAGGGCCTAGCGTGTGCAAAATTGCAAGAACAAGGGCCAGCGTGTGCAAAATTGCAAGAACAAGGGCGGCCTAGCGTGTGCAAAATTGCAAGAACAAGGCCTAGCGTGTGCAAAATTGCAAGAACAAGGGCCTAGCGTGTGCAAAATTGCAAGAACAAGGGCCTAGCGTGTGCAAAATTGCAAGAACAAGGGCCTAGCGTGTGCAAAATTGCAAGAACAAGGGCCTAGCGTGTGCAAAATGCAAGAACAAGGGCCTAGCGTGTGCAAAATTGCAAGAACAAGGGCCTAGCGTGTGCAAAATTGCAAGAACAAGGGCCTAGCGTGTGCAAAATAGCAAGAACAAGGGCCTAATGTGCAAAATTGCAAGAACAAGGGCCTAGCGTGTGCAAAATTGCAAGAACAAGGGCTAGCGTGTGCAAAATTGCAAGCAAGAACAAGGGCCTAGCGTGTGCAAAATTGCAAGAACAAGGGCCTAGCGTGTGCAAAATTGCAAGAACAGGGCCTAGCGTGTGCAAAATTGCAAGAACAAGGGCCTAGCGTGTGCAAAATAGCAAGAACAAGGGCCTAGCGTGTGCAAAATTGCAAGAACAAGGGCCCTAAAAACCCTAGCGTGTGCAAAATTGCAAGAACAAGGGCCTAGCGTGTGCAAAATTGCAAGAACAAGGGCCTAGCGTGTGCAAAATTGCAAGAACAAGGGCCTAGCGTGTGCAAAATTGCAAGAACAAGGCCTAGCGTGTGCAAAATTGCAAGAACAAGGGCCTAGCGTGTGCAAAATTGCAAGAACAAGGGCCTAGCTGTGCAAAATTGCAAGAACAAGGGCCTAGCGTGTGCAAAATTGCAAGAACAAGGGCCTAGCGTGTGCAAAATTGCAAGAACAAGGGCCTAGCGTGTGCAAAATTGCAAGAACAAGGGCCTAGCGTGTGCAAAATTGCAAGAACAAGGGCCTACCTAGCGTGTGCAAAATTGCAAGAACAAGGGCCTAGCGTGTGCAAAATTGCAAGAACAAGGGCCTAGCGTGTGCAAAATTGCAAGAACAAGGGCCTAGCGTGTGTGCAAAATTGCAAGAACAAGGCCTAGCGTGTGCAAAATAGCAAGAACAAGGGCCTAGCGTGTGCAAAATTGCAAGAACAAGGGCCTAGCGTGTGCAAAATTGCAAGAAGAACAAGGGCCTAGCGTGTGCAAAATTGCAAGAACAAGGGCCTAGCGTGTGCAAAATTGCAAGAACAAGGGCCTAGCGTGTGCAAAATAGCAAGAACAAGGGCCTAGCAGTGCAAAATTGCAAGAACAAGGGCCTAGCGTGTGCAAAATTGCAAGAACAAGGGCCTAGCGTGTGCAAAATTAGCAAGAACAAGGGCCTAGCGTGTGCAAAATTGCAAGAACAAGGGCCTAGCGTGTGCAAAATTGCAAGAACAAGGGCCTAGCGTGTGCAAAATTGCAAGAACAAGGGCCCCTCCCTAGCGTGTGCAAAATGCAAGAACAAGGGCCTAGCGTGTGCAAAATTGCAAGAACAAGGGCCTAGCGTGTGCAAAATTGCAAGAACAAGGGCCTAGTGTGCAAAATTGCAAGAACAAGGGCCTAGCGTGTGCAAAATTGCAAGAACAAGGGCCTAGCGTGTGCAAAATTGCAAGAACAAGGGCCTAGCGTGTGCAAAAATGCAAGAACAAGGGCCTAGTGTGGCAAAATTGCAAGAACAAGGGCCTAGCGTGTGCAAAATTGCAAGAACAAGGCCTAGCGTGTGCAAAATTGCAAGAACAAGGGCCTAGGTGTGCAAAATTGCAAGAACAAGGGCCTAGCGTGTGCAAAATTGCAAGAACAAGGGCCTAGCGTGTGCAAAATTGCAAGAACAAGGGCCTAGCGTGTGCAAAATTGCAAGAACAAGGGCCTAGCATGTGCAAAATTGCAAGAACAAGGGCCTAGCGTGTGCAAAATTGCAAGAACAAGGGCTAGCGTGTGCAAAATTGCAAGAACAAGGCCCTAGCGTGTGCAAAATTGCAAGAACAAGGGCCTAGCGTGTGCAAAATGCAAGAAAGAAGAACAGGGGCCTAGCGTGTGCAAAATTGCAAGAACAAGGGCCT
Source organism: Closterium sp. NIES-65 (assembly GCA_948144175.1). Lineage (NCBI taxonomy): Eukaryota > Viridiplantae > Streptophyta > Zygnematophyceae > Desmidiales > Closteriaceae > Closterium > Closterium sp. NIES-65. The sequence goes on from CANXME010001310.1 coordinate 38,149, forward strand.
AGCGTGTGCAAAATTGCAAGAACAAGGGCCTAGCGTGTGCAAAATTGCAAGAACAAGGGCCTAGCGTGTGCAAAATTGCAAGAACAAGGGCCTAGCGTGTGCAAAATTGCAAGAACAAGGGCCTAGCGTGTGCAAAATTGCAAGAACAAGGGCCTAGCGTGTGCAAAATTGCAAGAACAAGGGCCTAGCGTGTGCAAAATTGCAAGAACAAGGGCCTAGCGTGTGCAAAATTGCAAGAACAAGGCCCTAGCGTGTGCAAAATTGCAAGAACAAGGGCCTAGCGTGTGCAAAATTGCAAGAACAAGGGCTTAGCGTGTGCAAAATTGCAAGAACAAGGGCCTAGCGTGTGCAAAATTGCAAGAACAGGGCCTAGCGTGTGCAAAATTGCAAGAACAAGGGTCTAGCGTGTGCAAAATAGCAAAAACAAGGGCCTAGCGTGTGCAAAATTGCAAGAACAAGGGCCTAGCGTGTGCAACAAAATTGCAAGAACAAGGGCCTAGAGTGTGCAAAATGCAAGAACAAGGGCTAGCGTGTGCAAAATTGCAGAAACAAGGGCCTAGCGTGTGCAAAATTGCAAGAACAAGGGCCTAGCGTGTGCAAAATTGCAAGAACAAGGGCCTAGCGTGTGCAAAATTGCAAGAACAAGGGCAGAGCGTGTGCAAAATTGCAAGAACAAGGGCCTAGCGTGTGCAAAATTGCAAGAACAAGGGCCTAGCGTGTGCAAAATTGCAAGAACAAGGGCCTAGCGTGTGCAAAATTGCAAGAACAAGGGCCTAGCGTGTGCAAAATTGCAAGAACAAGGGCCTAGCGTGTGCAAAAATTGCAAGAACCGGGGCCTAGCGTGTGCAAAATAGCAAGAACAAGGGCCTAGCGTGTGCAAAAATTGCAAGAACAAGGGCCTAGCGTGTGCAAAATTGCAAGAACAAGGGCCTAGCGTGTGCAAAATTGCAAGAACAAGGGCCTAGCGTGTGCAAAATTGCAAGAACAAGGGCCTAGCGTGTGCAAAATTGCAAGAACAAGGGCCTAGCGTGTGCAAAATGCAAGAACAAGGGCCTAGCGTGTGCAAAATAGCAAGAACAAGGGACTAGCGTGTGCAAAATTGCAAGAACAAGGGCCTAGCGTGTGCAAAATTGCAAGAACAAGGGCCTAGCGTGTGCAAAAAATTCAAGAACAAGGGGCTAGCGTGTGTGCAAAATTGCAAGAACAAGGGCCTCCTAGCGTGTGCAAAATAGCAAGAACAAGGGCCTAGCGTGTGCAAAATTGCAAGAACAAGGGTTATAGCGTGTGCAAAAAAAAAAAAAATTGCAAGAAACAGGGCCCTAGCGTGTGCAAAACTGCAAGAACAAGGGCCTAGCGTGTGCAAAAAATTGCAAGAACAAGGGCCTAGCGTTGTGCAAAATTGCAAGAACAAGGGCCCCTAGCGTGTGCAAAATTGCAAGAACAAGGGCCTAGCGTATGCAAAATTGCAAGAACAAGGGCCTAGCGTGTGCAAAATTGCAAGAACAAGGGCCTAGCGTGTGCAAAATTGCAAGAAGAAAGGGCCTAGCGTGTGCAAAATTACACAAAACAAGGGCCTAGCGTGTGCAAAATTGCAAGAAACAAGGGCCTAGCGTGTGCAAAATTGCAAGAAACAAGGGCCTAGCGTGTGCAAAATTGCAAGAACAAGGGCCTAGCGTGTGCAAAATTGCAAGAACAAGGGCCTCCTAGCGTGTGCAAAATTGCAAGAACAAGGGCCTAGCGTGTGGCAAATTGCAAGAACAAGGGCCTAGCGTGTGCAAAATTGCAAGAACAAGGGCCTAGCGTGTGCAAAAATGCAAGAACAAGGGCCTAGCGTGTGCAAAATTGCAAGAACAAGGGTCCTAGCGTGTGCAAAATTGCAAGAACAAGGCCTAGCGTAGCAAAATTGCAAGAAACAAGGTCCTAGCGTGTGCAAAATTGCAAGAACAAGGGCCTAGCGTGTGCAAAATTGCAAGAAACCTGGGGTCTAGCGTGTGCAAAATAGCAAGAACAAGGGCCTAGCGTGTGCAAAATTGCAAGAACAAGGGCATTGAGTGTGCAAAATTGCAAGAACAAGGGCCTAGCGTGTGCAAAATTGCAAGAACAAGGGCCTAGCGTGTGCAAAATTGCAAGAACAAGGCCTAGCGTGTGCAAAAATTGCAAGAGAAAAAGGGCCTAGCGTGTGCAAAATTGCAAGAACAAGGCTAGCGTGTGCAAAATAGCAAGAAGAACAAGGGACTAGCGTGTGCAAAATTGCAAGAACAAGGCCTAGCGTGTGCAAAATGCAAGAACAAGGGCCTAGCGTGTGCAAAATTGCAAGAACAAGGGCCTAGCGTGTGCAAAATTGCAAGAACAAGGGCCTAG
>CANXME010001311.1:0-40376 GCA_948144175.1 Closterium sp. NIES-65
CTCCCCCACCAGGACCGTCGCTCCCACCGCTCCCACCGCCTCCTCCGCTACCACCGCCGCCGCCACCTCCGCTTCCACCGCCGCCACCAGTACCTCCACTCCCGCCACCACCCCCACCGCCACCCCCACTCCCCCCGCCACCCCCACCGCCTCCTCCACCGCCCCCTCTAGCTCCACCCGCTCCCTTGCCCCCCTTGCCCTTGCCAGAGCGGCGTCTGCCGCTGGGGGCAGACGCCGCGCCGACCGACTCAAAACCAGTGAGGTCGGCCGCAGCGGCAGAGGCGACAGAGGGCAGCAGGGGGGAAGGACCACACCCCTCAAAGATGGGGGTGCGAGGGTCACCCCGAGAGGCCCCTACAGCGACAATACTCTTCTCAGCCGCTAGCAGGGACTCCTCAAGGAGGTCGATAGTGAGAGTGGTGGGACAGACAGAGAGAAACTGGTCCCTAACGACACGAAGGGACTCAGGGAGACGGGTGACGAGAAAGTAGAGAGTGATGTACATGGGAGGAGGGTTCGCAGCGCGGAACTCAGCAGGAAGGGCAGCGCGGTAGCGGGTGTCACTAGCACGGAGGTGGGTAACGAGGTCAGCAACAGTGGGAAAGGAGGCGAGGTCAGGGAAGAGAAACGGTAGCATGAGGCGGCTAAGGGTAGCGGAGGAAGGGGAGGAGTAGCGTGCAACTACAGCATCGTACAAGGCCTGAGCGGTCTTGCACTGACTAAAGTGGGCACGCTCAGAGGAAGGGAGGTGGCGACGCACAGCAAGACGTGCAGCAGCATCGCGGGTCGCCCACTTGGAGCGAACGGCAGAGTCAGCATCAGCAGGTGGGGCAGGGACAGCGCCAGAGACAAAGTCAAAGAGAGAGACCTCATCTATCGCATCACACAGTAAGTACAGCTGCAGGTCTTCAATCCAGACGGCAAAGTCAATGGCCCTCCCCTCAGCGTCAAAAGTAAGAACATTGGGGGTGGCCATGGCAGCAGCTGAAAGTCTCACCGGGCTGGGAGAGTCGGGTAGGTCAGCAGCAGAGGAACACAGCTAAGTAACAGCGGCACGGCTCGGGCGGCTCGGGTTGCTGGGGCGGCGCGGGCAGCTCGGGCGGCTCGGGCGGCTCGGGCGGCTCGGGCGGCTCGGGCGGCTGGAGCGGCTCGGGCGGCTCGCGCGGCTCGGGCGGCTCGGGCGGCTCGGGCGGCTCGGGTTGCTGGGGCGGCGCGGGCGGCTCGGGCGGCTCGGGCTGCTGGGCTGTACGGGCGGCTCGTGCGGCGCTGGTGTCGCGACGGGCGGCTCGCTGGCGGCTCGCGGGCGGCTGCACAGGCGGCTCAGGGACGGCGGCGTGGGCGGCTCAGGGAGCTCACGGGCGGGCCGCGACGGGCGGGTCGCGGGCGTCGGGCGCTAGGGCGTTGGGGCGACGACGGGCGGCGCTCAGGCGTTCGGGCGGGCGGCCGTAAGGGCGAAAGGGTGGTCGGCGCTCGGGCGCTAGGGCGGGCGGCCGGCCGTCAGGGCGCTAGGGCGGGCGGCCGTCAGGGCGCTAGGGCGTGTGGCGCGCGGGCGCTAGGGCTGGCGGCCGTCAGGGCGCTAGGGCGAGCAGCGCTCGGGCGCTAGGGCGGGCGGCCGTCAGGGCTCTAGGGCGGGCGGCGCTCGGGCGCTAGGGCGGGCGGCGCTCGGGCGCTAGGGCGGGCGGCGCTCGGGCGCTAGGGCGGGCGGCGCTCGGGCGCTGGGGCGGGCGGCCGTCAGGGCGCTAGGGCGGGCGGCCGTCAGGGCGCTAGGGCGGTTGGCGCTCGGGCGCTAGGGCGGGCGGCCGTCAGGGCGCTAGGGCGGGCGGCCGTCAGGGCGCTAGGGCGGGCGGCCGTAAGAGGAGAGAGCGGCGGGAGCGCGACGGTAGGGGCGACACGCAGGGTCGCTAAAAAAGAACGCGCGCCTCGGGGCGCGCTTCGGTGGGCCCTAGGAACAGTCCCTAGGAGGGGACCTGCTCTGATTCCATGAGAAGAATTGAATGAGGATGGAATGAGTATGAACGAAGTGAGTACAAATAGAAAACCCTAATTGGGTTGTACCCCCTATGGGATACCCCACTATAGCCTACACAACTAAGTAAGCTATAAGTTCTGACATTTGAAAGGTAACTAACGCACATGTGTAGAGAAAATGGTGCATCGGCCAGTCTGGCCGGCATTTCGCACTCATAGTGCAGGTGGGGCCAGGGAGAACGGAAACACTCGTTTCTCAAAAAGTAGAGGGAATCTAACGGTCTCACTCGATCAGAAGGTGGGAAATATATAAATCTAGTCAGCTAAAAAGGTTTGAAATGTATTCAACGCACATGTATAGAGAAAATGGTGCATTGGCCAGGTCGGTCAGTATCGGAACTTAAAATTCAAATGCCAGGGAGAACGGAAGCCCTCAGATCTCGCATAGTACACGGAATCAAGTGGTCTCACTCAAATAGAAAGTAGGAAATATATTCATCTAGTGAACGTAAGGGTTTGAAAGGTAACTAACGCACATGTGTAGAGAAAATGGTGCATCGGCCAGTCTGGCCGGCATTTCGCACTTATAGTGCAAGTAGGGCCAAGGAGAACGGAAACGCTCATTTCTCAAAAACTAAAGGGAATCTAGCGGTCTCACTCGATCAGAAGGTGGGAAATATATAAATCTAGTGAGCTAATAAGGTTCGAAAGGAATCTAATGCATATGTATATGGAAAATGGTGCATTGGCCAGGTCGGTCAGTATGGGAACTTAGAGTGCAAATGCCAGGGAGAACGGAAGCGCTCAGATCTCGCATAGTACACGGAATCTAGTGGTCTCACTCAAATAGAAGGTAGGAAATAAATTCATCTAGTGAACATAAGGGTTTTGAAAGGTAACTAACGCACATGTGTAGAGAAAATGGTGCATCGGCCAGTCTGGCCGGCATTTCGCACTTATAGTGCAAGTAGGGCCAAGGAGAACGGAAACGCTCATTTCTCAAAAAGTAAAGGGAATCTAGCGGTCTCACTCGATCAGAAGGTGGGAAATATATAAATCTAGTGAGCTAATAAGGTTCGAAAGGAATCTAATGCATATGTATATGGAAAATGGTACATTGGCCAGGTCGGTCAGTATGGGAACTTAGAGTGCAAATGCCAGGGAGAACGGAAGCGCTCAGATCTCGCATAGTACACGGAATTTAGTGGTCTCACTCAAATAGAAGGTAGGAAATAAATTCATCTAGTGAACGTAAGGGTTTGAAAGGTAACTAACGTACATGTGTAGAGAAAATGGTGCATCGGCCAGTCTGGCCGGCATTTCGCACTCATAGTGCAGGTGGGGCCAGGGAGAACGGAAACGCTCGTTTCTCAAAACTTAGAGGGAATCTAACGGTCTCACTCGATCAGAAGGTGGGAAATATATAATTCTAGTCAGCTAAAAAGGTTTGAAATGTATTCAACGCACATGTATAGAGAAAATGGTGCATTGGCCAGGTCGGTCAGTATCGGAACTTAAAATGCAAATGCAAGGGAGAACGGTAGCGCTCAGATCTCGCATAGTACACGGAATCAAGTGGTCTCACTCAAATAGAAAGTAGGAAATATATTCATCTAGTGAACGTAGGGGTTTGAAAGGTAACTAACGCACATGTGTAGAGAAAATTGTGCATCGGCCAGTCTGGCCGGCATTTCGCACTTATAGAGCAACTAGTGCCAAGGAGAATGGAAACGCTCATTTCTCAAAAAGTAGAGGGAATCTAGCGGTCTCACTCGATCAGAAGGTGGGAAATATATAAATCTAGTGAGCTAATAAGGTTCGAAAGGAATCTAATGCATATGTATATGGAAAATGGTGCATTGGCCAGGTCGGTCAGTATGGGAACTTTGAGTGCAAATGCCAGGGAGAACGGAAGTGCTCAGATCTCGCATAGTACACGGAATCTAGTGGACTCACTCAAATAGAAGGTAGGAAATAAATTCATCTAGTGAACGTAAGGGTTTGAAAGGTAACTAACGCACATGTTTAGAGAAAATGGTGCATCGGCCAGTCTGGCCGGCATTTCGCACTTATAGTGCAAGTAGGGCCAAGGAGAACGGAAACGCTCATTTCTCGAAAAGTAAAGGGAATCTAGCGGTCTCACTCGATCAGAAGGTGGGAAATATATAAATCTAGTGAGCTAATAAGGTTCAAATGGAATCTAATGCATATGTATATGGAAAATGGTGCATTGGCCAGGTCGAGCAGTATGGGAGCTTAGAGTGCAAATGCCAGGGAGAACGGAAGCGCTCAGATCTCGCACAGTACACGGAATCTAGTGGTCTCACTCAAATAGAAGTTAGGAAATAAATTCATCTAGTGAACGTAAGGGTTTGAAAGGTAACTAACGCACATGTGTAGAGAAAATGGTGCATCGGCCAGTCTGGCCAGCATTTCGCACTCATAGTGCAGGTGGGGCCAGGAAGAACGGAAACGCTCATTTCTCGAAAAGTAGAGGGAATCTAACGGTCTCACTCTATCAGAAGGTGGGAAATATATAAATCTAGTCAGCTAAAAAGGTTTGAAATGTATTCAACGCACATGTATAGAGAAAATGGTGCATTGGCCAGGTCGGTCAGTATCGGAACTTAAAATGCAAATGCCAGGGAGAACGGAAGCGCTCAGATCTCGCATAGTACACGGAATCAAGTGGTCTCACTCAAATAGAAAGTAGGAAATATATTCATCTAGTGAACGTAAGGGTTTGAAAGGTAACTAACGCACATGTGTAGAGAAAATGGTGCATCGGCCAGTCTAGCCGGCATTTCGCACTCATAATGCAGGTGGGGCCAGGGAGAACGGAAACGCTCGTTTCTCAAAAAGTAGAGGGAATCTAACGGTCTCACTCGATCAGAAGGTGGGAAATATATAAATCTAGTCAGCTAAAAAGGTTTGAAATGTATTCAACGCAAATGTATAGAGAAAATGGTGCATTGGCCAGGTCGGTCAGTATCGGAACTTAAAATGCAAATGCCAGGGAGAACAGAAGCGCTCAGATCTCGCATAGTACACGGAATCAAGTGGTCTCACTCAAATAGAAAGTAGGGAAGGGTTTGAAAGGTAACTAACGCACATGTGTAGAGAAAATTGTGCATCGGCCAGTCTGGCCGGCATTTCGCACTTATAGTGCAACTAGGGCCAAGGAGAACGGAAACGCTCATTACTAAAAAAGTAGAGGGAATCTAGCAGTCTCACTCGATCAGAAGTTGGGAAATATATAAAACTAGTGAGCTAATAAGGTTCGAAAGGAATCTAATGCATATGTATATGGAAAATGGTGCATTGGCCATTTCGGCCAGTATGGGAACTTAGAGTGCAAATGCCAGGGAGAACGGAAGCGCTCAGATCTCGCATAGTACACGGAATCTAGTTGTCTCACTCAAATAGAAGGTAGGAAATATATTCATTTAGTGAACGTAAGGGTTTGAAAGGTAACTAACGCACATGTGTAGAGAAAATGGTGCATCGGCCAGTCTGGCCGGCATTTCGCACTTATAGTGCAAGTAGGGCCAAGGAGAACGGAAACGCTCATTTCTCAAAAAGTAAAGGGAATCTAGCGGTCTCACTCGATCAGAAGGTGGGAAATATATAAATCTAGTGAGCTAATAAGCTTCGAAAGGAATCTAATGCATATGTATATGGAAAATGGTGCATTGGCCAGGTCGGTCAGTATGGGAACTTAGAGTGCAAATGCCAGGGAGAACAGAAGCGCTCAGATCTCGCATAATACATGGAATCTAGTGGTCTCACTCAAATATAAGGTAGGAAATATATTCATCTAGTGAACATAAGGGTTTGAAAAGGTAACTAACGCACATGTGTAGAGAAAATGGTGCATCGGCCAGTCTGGCCGGCATTTCGCACTCATAGTGCAGGTGGGGCCAGGGAGAACGGAAACGCTCTTTTCTCAAAAAGTAGAGGGAATCTTACGGTCTCACTCGATCAGAAGGTGGGAAATATATAAATCTAGTCAGCTAAAAAGGTTTGAAATGTATTCATTGCACATGTATAGAGAAAATGGTGCATTGGCCAGGTCGGTCAGTATCAGAACTTAAAATACAAATGCCAGGGAGAACGGAAGCGCTCAGATCACGCATAGTACCCGGAATCAAGTGGTCTCACTCAAATAGAAAGTAGGAAAGGGTTTGAAAGGTAACTAACGCACATGTGTAGAGAAAATTGTGCATCGGCCAGTCTGGCCGGCATTTCGCACTTATAGTGCAACTAGGGCCAAGGAGAACGGAAACGCTCATTACTAAAAAAGTAGAGGGAATCTAGCAGTCTCACTCGATCAGAAGGTGGGAAATATATAAAACTAGTGAGCTAATAAGGTTCGAAAGGAATCTAATGCATATGTATATGGAAAATGGTGCATTGGCCAGGTCGGTCAGTATTGTAACTTAGAGTGCAAATGCCATGGAGAACGGAAGCGCTCAGATCTCGCATAGTACACGGAATCTAGTGGTCTCACTCAAATAGAAGGTAGGAAATAAATTCATCTAGTGAACGTAAGGGTTTGAAAGGTAACTAACGCACATGTGTAGAGAAAATGGTGCATCGGCCAGTCTGGCCGGCATTTCGCACTTATAGTGCAAGTAGGGCGAAGGAGAACGGAAACGCTCATTTGTCAAAAAGTAAAGGGAATCTAGCGGTCTCACTCGATCAGAAGGTGGGAAATATATAAATCTAATGAGCTAATAAGGTTCGGAAGGAATCTAATGCATATGTATATGAAAAGTGGTGCATTGGCCAGGTCGGTCAGTATGGGAACTTAGAGTGCAAATGCCTGGGAGAACGGAACCGCTCAGATCTCGCATAATACACGGAATCTAGTGGTCTCACTCAAATATAAGGTAGGAAATATATTCATCTAGTGAACGTAAGGGTTTGAAAGGTAACTAACGCACATGTGTAGAGAAAATGGTGCATCGGCCAGTCTGGCCGGCATTTCGCACTCATAGTGCAGGTGGGGCCAGGGAGAACGGAAACGCTCGTTTCTCAAAAAGTAGAGGGAATCTTACGGTCTCACTCGATCAGAAGGTGGGAAATATATAAATCTAGTCAGCTAAAAAGGTTTGAAATGTATTCATTGCACATGTATAGAGAAAATGGTGCATTGGCCAGGTCGGTCAGTATCAGAACTTAAAATACAAATGCCAGGGAGAACGGAAGCGCTCAGATCACGCATAGTACCCGGAATCAAGTGGTCTCACTCAAATAGAAAGTAGGAAAGGGTTTGAAAGGTAACTAACGCACATGTGTAGAGAAAATTGTGCATCGGCCAGTCTGGCCGGCATTTCGCACTTATAGTGCAACTAGGGCCAAGGAGAACGGAAACGCTCATTACTAAAAAAGTAGAGGGAATCTAGCAGTCTCACTCGATCAGAAGGTGGGAAATATATAAAACTAGTGAGCTAATAAGGTTCGAAAGGAATCTAATGCATATGTATATGGAAAATGGTGCATTGGCCAGGTCGGTCAGTATTGTAACTTAGAGTGCAAATGCCATGGAGAACGGAAGCGCTCAGATCTCGCATAGTACACGGAATCTAGTGGTCTCACTCAAATAGAAGGTAGGAAATAAATTCATCTAGTGAACGTAAGGGTTTGAAAGGTAACTAACGCACATGTGTAGAGAAAATGGTGCATCGGCCAGTCTGGCCGGCATTTCGCACTTATAGTGCAAGTAGGGCGAAGGAGAACGGAAACGCTCATTTCTCAAAAAGTAAAGGGAATCTAGCGGTCTCACTCGATCAGAAGGTGGGAAATATATAAATCTAATGAGCTAATAAGGTTCGGAAGGAATCTAATGCATATGTATATGAAAAGTGGTGCATTGGCCAGGTCGGTCAGTATGGGAACTTAGAGTGCAAATGCCTGGGAGAACGGAACCGCTCAGATCTCGCATAATACACGGAATCTAGTGGTCTCACTCAAATATAAGGTAGGAAATATATTCATCTAGTGAACGTAAGGGTTTGAAAGGTAACTAACGCACATGTGTAGAGAAAATGGTGCATCGGCCAGTCTGGCCGGCATTTCGCACTCATAGTGCAGGTGGGGCCAGGGAGAACGGAAGCGCTTGTTTCTCAAAAAGTAGAGGGAATCTAACGGTGTCACTCGATCAGAAGGTGGGAAATATATAAATCTAGTCAGCTAAAAAGGTTTAAAATGTATTCAACGCACATGTATAGAGAAAATGGGCATTGGCCAGGTCGGTCACTATCAGAACTTAAAATGCAAATGCCAGGGAGAACGGAAGCGCTCAGATCTCGCATAGTACACGGAATCAAGTGCTCTCACTCAAATAGAAAGTAGGAAATATATTCATCTAGTGAACGTAAGGGTTTGAAAGGTAACTAACGCACATGTGTAGAGAAAATTGTGCATCGGCGAGTCTGGCCGGCATTTCGCACTTATAGTTCAACTAGGGCCAAGGAGAACGGAAACGCTCATTTCTCAAAAAGTAGAGGGAATCTAGCGGTCTCACTCGATCACAAGGTGGGAAATATATAAATCTAGTGAGCTAATAAGGTTCGAAAGCAATCTAATGCATATGTATATGGAAAATGCTGCATTGGCCAGGTCGGTCAGTATGGGAACTTAGAGTGCAAATGCCAGGGAGAACGGAAGCGCTCAGATCTCGCATAGTACACGGAATCTAGTGGTCTCACTCAAATAGAAGGTAGGAAATAAATTCATCTAGTGAACGTAAGGGTTTGAAAAGTAACTAACGCACATGTGTAGAGAAAATGGTGCATCGGCCAGTCTGGCCGGCATTTCGCACTTATAGTGCAAGTAGGGCCAAGGAGAACGGAAACGCTCATTTCTCAAAAAGTAGAGGGAATCTAGCGGTCTCACTCGATCAGAAGGTGGGAAATATATAAATCTAGTGAGCTAACAAGGTTCGGAAGGAATCTAATGTATATGTATATGGAAAGTGGTGCATTGGCCAGGTCGGTCAGTATGGGAACTTGGAGTGCAAATGCCTGGGAGAACGGAACCGCTCAGATCTCGCATAATACACGGAATCTAGTGGTCTCACTCAAATATAAGGTAGGAAAGAAATTCATCTAGTGAACGTAAGGGTTTGAAAGGTAATTAACGCACATGTGTAGAGAAAATGGTGCATCGGCCAGTCTGGCCGGCATTTCGCACTTATAGTGCAAGTAGGGCCAAGGAGAACGGAAACGCTCATTTCTCAAAAAGTAAAGGGAATCTAGCGGTCTCACTCGATCACAAGGTGGGAAATATACAAATCTAGTGAGCTAATAAGGTTCGAAAGGAATCTAATGCATATGTATATGGAAAATGGTGCATTGGCCAGGTCGGTCAGTATGGGAACTTAGAGTGCAAATGCCAGGGAGAACGGAAGCGCTCAGATCTCGCACAGTACACGGAATCTAGTGGTCTCACTCAAATAGAAGGTAGAAAATATATTCATCTAGTGAACGTAAGGGTTTGAAAGGTAACTAACGCACATGTGTAGAGAAAATGGTGCATCGGCCAGTCTGGCCGGCATTTCGCACTCATAGTGCAGGTGGGGCCAGGAAGAACGGAAACGCTCATTTCTCAAAAAGTAGAGGGAATCTAACGGTCTCACTCTATCAAAAGGTGGGAAATATATAAATCTAGTCAGCTAAAAAGGTTTGAAATGTATTCAACGCACATGTATAGAGAAAATGGTGCATTGGCCAGGTCGGTCAGTATCGGAACTTAAAATGCAAATGCCAGGGAGAACGGAAGCGCTCAGATCTCGCATAGTACACGGAATCAAGTGGTCTCACTCAAATAGAAAGTAGGAAATATATTCATCTAGTGAACGTAAGGGTTTGAAAGGTAACTAACGCACATGTGTAGAGAAAATGGTGCATCGGCCAGTCTAGCCGGCATTTCGCACTCATAATGCAGGTGGGGCCAGGGAGAACGGAAACGCTCGTTTCTCAAAAAGTAGAGGGAATCTAACGGTCTCACTCGATCAGAAGGTGGGAAATATATAAATCTAGTCAGCTAAAAAGGTTTGAAATGTATTCAACGCAAATGTATAGAGAAAATGGTGCATTGGCCAGGTCGGTCAGTATCGGAACTTAAAATGCAAATGCCAGGGAGAACGGAAGCGCTCAGATCTCGCATAGTACACGGAATCAAGTGGTCTCACTCAAATAGAAAGTAGGGAAGGGTTTGAGAGGTAACTAACGCACATGTGTAGAGAAAATTGTGCATCGGCCAGTCTGGCCGGCATTTCGCACTTATAGTGCAACTAGGGCCAAGGAGAACGGAAACGCTCATTTCTCAAAAAGTAGAGGGAATCTAGCAGTCTCACTCGATCAGAAGGTGGGAAATATATAAAACTAGTGAGCTAATAAGGATCGAAAGGAATCTAATGCATATGTATATGGAAAATGGTGCATTGGCCAGGTCGGTCAGTATGGGAACTTAGAGTGCAAATGCCAGGGAGAACGGAAGCGCTCAGATCTCGCATAGTACACGGAATCTAGTTGTCTCACTCAAATATAAGGTAGGAAATAACTTCATCTAGTGAACGTAAGGGTTTGAAAGGTAACTAACGCACATGTGTAGAGAAAATGGTGCATCGGCCAGTCTGGCCGGCATTTCGCACTTATAGTGCAAGTAGGGCCAAGGAGAACGGAAACGCTCATTTCTCAAAAGTAAAGGGAATCTAGCGGTCTCACTCGATCAGAAGGTGGGAAATATATAAATCTAGTGAGCTAATAAGGTTCGAAAGGAATCTAATGCATATGTATATGGAAAATGGTGCATTGGCCAGGTCGGTCAGTATGGGAACTTAGAGTGCAAATGCTAGGGAGAACGGAAGCGCTCAGATCTCGCATAATACATGGAATCTAGTGGTCTCACTCAAATATAAGGTAGGAAATATATTCCTCTAGTGAACGTAAGGGTTTGAAAAGGTAACTAACGCACATGTGTAGAGAAAATGGTGCATCGGCCAGTCTGGCCGCCATTTCGCACTCATAGTGCAGGTGGGGCCAGGGAGAACGGAAACGCTCGTTTCTCAAAAAGTAGAGGGAATCTAACGATCTCACTCGATCAGAAGGTGGGAAATATATATATCTAGTCAGCTAAAAAGATTTAAAATGTATTCAACGCACATGTGTATGGGCATTGGCCAGGTCGGTCAGTATCGGAACTTAAAATGCAAATGCCAGGGAGAACGGAAGCGCTCAGATCTCGCATAGTACACGGAATCAAGTGGTCTCACTCAAATAGAAAGTAGGAAATATATTCATCTAGTGAACGTAAGGGTTTGAAAGGTAACTAACGCACATGTGTAGAGAAAATTGTGCATCGGCGAGTGTGGCCGGCATTTCGCACTTATAGTGCAACTAGGGCCAAGGAGAACGGAAACACTCATTTCTCAAAAAGTAGAGGGAATCTAGCGGTCTCACTCGATCACAAGGTGGGAAATATATAAATCTAGTGAGCTAATAAGGTTCGAAAGGAATCTAATGCATATGTATATGGAAAAAGGTGCATTGGCCAGGTCGGTCAGTATGGGAACTTAGAGTGCAAATGCCAGGGAGAACGGAAGCGCTCAGATCTCGCATAGTACACGGAATCTAGTGGTCTCACTCAAATTAAAGGTAGGAAATAAATTCATCTAGTGAACGTAAGGGTTTGAAAAGTAACTAACGCACATGTGTAGAGAAAATGGTGCATCGGCCAGTCTGGCCGGCATTTCGCACTTATAGTGCAACTAGGGCCAGGGAGAACGGAATCGCTCATTTCTCAAAAAGTAGAGGGAATCTAGCGGTCTCACTCGATCAAAACGTGGGAAATATATAAATATAGTGAGCTAATAAGATTCGAAAGGAATCTAATGCATATGTATATGGAAAATGGTGCAATGGCCAGGTCGGTCAGTATGGGAACTTAGAGTGCAAATGCCAGGGAGAACGGAAGCGCTCAGATCTCGCATAGTACACGGAATCTAGTGGTCTCACTCAAATAGAAGGTAGGAAATAAATTCATCTAGTGAACGTAAGGGTTTGAAAAGTAACTAACGCACATGTGTAGAGAAAATGGTGCATCGGCCAGTCTGGCCGGCATTTCGCACTTATAGTGCAAGTAGGGCCAAGGAGAACGGAAACGCTCATTTCTCAAAAACTAAAGGGAATCTAGCGGTCTCACTCGATCAGAAGGTGGGAAATATATAAATCTAGTGAGCTAATAAGGTTCGGAAGAAATCTAATGCATATGTATATGGAAAGTGGTGCATTGGCCATGTCGGTCAGTATGGGAACTTAGAGTGCAAATGCCTGGGAGAACGGAACCGCTCAGATCTCGCATAATACACGGAATCTAGTGGTCTCACTCAAATATAAGGTAGGAAATATATTCATCTAGTGAACGTAAGGGTTTGAAAGGTAACTAACGCACATGTGTAGAGAAAATGGTGCATCGGCGAGTCTGGCCGGCATTTCGCACTTACAGTGCAACTAGGGCCAAGGAGAACGGAAACGCTCATTTCTCAAAAAGTAAAGGGAATCTAGCGGTCTCACTCGATCACAAGGTGGGAAATATATAAATCTAGTGAGCTAATAAGGTTCGAAAGGAATTTAATGCATATGTATATGGAAAATGGTGCGTTGGCCAGGTCGGTCAGTATGGGAACTTAGAGTGCAAATGCCAGGGAGAACGGAAGCGCTCAGATCTCGCATAGCACACGGAATCTAGTGGTCTCACTCAAATAAAAGGTAGGAAATAAATTCATCTAGTGAACGTAAGGGTTTGAAAGGTAACTAACGCACATGTGTAGAGGAAATGGTGCATCGGCCAGTCTGGCCGGCATTTCGCACTTATAGTGCAAGTAGGGTCAAGGAGAACGGAAACGCTCATTTCTCAAAAAATAAAGGGAATCTAACCGTCTCACTCGATCAAAAGGTGGGAAATATATAGATCTAGTGAGCTAATAAGGTTCGAAAGGAATCTAATGCATATGTATATGGAAAGTGGTGCATTGGCCAGGTCGGTCAGTATGGGAACTTAGAGTGCAAATGCCTGGGAGAACGGAACCGCTCAGATCTCGCATAATACACGAAATCTAGTGGTCTCACTCAAATATAAGGTAGGAAATAAATTCATCTAGTGAACGTAAGGGTTTGAAAGGTAACTAACGCACATGTGTAGGAAAATGGTGCATCGGCCAGTCTGGCCGGCATTTCGCACTTATAGTGCAAGTAGGGCCAAGGAGAACGGAAACGCTCATTTCTCAAAAAGTAGAGGGAATCTAGCGGTCTCACTCGATCAGAAGGTGGGAAATATATAAATCTAGTGAGCTAATAAGGTTCGAAAGGAATCATATGCATATGTATATGGAAAGTGGTGCATTGGCCAGGTCGGTCAGCATGGGAACTTAGAGTGCAAATGCGAGGGAGAACGGAAGCGCTCAGATCTCGCATAGTACACGGAATCTAGTGGTCTCACTCAAATAGAAGGTAGGAAATAAATTCATCTAGTGAACGTACGGGTTTGAAAGGTAACTAATGTCAGAGTATTATAACTGATGCATGTTTGTAGGCTATAGTGGGGTAGCACATATGGGGTACAGCTTTCTATGGTTGTATTTGTACCCAACTCTGACTTAGTCATTTCATTCCTGTTCTCTTATCTTTCACATGGTATAGAGCGGGTCCTTCCTAAGGACCGTTTTTTTTTTAGGGCCCACCGAAGCGCGCCCCGAGGCGCGCATTTTTTTTTCGCGACCCTTCGGGTCGCCATTACTCTCGCGGCCCCGCTGTCCCTCTGACGCGGCCCCGCCACCTCTGCTTGACGTGGCCCCGCCGCCTCCTCTGCAGCGGCTCCGCCGCCTCCTCTGACGCGGCCCCGCCGCCCGCTGATGGCGGGCATTTTTTCGCTTTTTTTTTTCGCGACCCTTCGTGACGGCCCCGCCGTCCCTTCCTGCCTGCCCCGCCGTCCACTCCTGACGGCCCCGCCGTCCCCTCCTGACGGCTCCTGCCGTCCCCTTCTACCGGCCCCGCAACTGCACCTGCAGGCCCCGCCGCTGCACCTACCGGCCCCCACCAACCCCCCCCCCCCCCCCTTTTCCCGTCGCCTGTCGAGGCGACCTGAGGGGGCCGGTATGTGGCCTCCCCTGCTTCTCCTCCTCCTTCATCTCCCGCTGCAGCAGCCGAGCCGCTCACCTGCAGCAGCCGAGCCGCCCTGCCGCCGAGCTGCCGGGTCGCTGAGCTGCTGAGCTGCAGTTGCTGCCGATCTGCCCTGCCGCCGAGCCGCCGAGTCTCCGAGCTGCTGAGCTGCAGTTGCTGCCGAGCCGCCTTGCCGCCGAGCCGCCCGCGTCGCCCGAGCCGCAGAGCCGCCGAGCTGCCGAGCCGCTGAGTCGCCGAGCCTACTCTTCCCACCACTGGTGAGCTCTTGCCCTGCTAGCACACTGCGCGTCGCCTGCCTGCCTTTTGGCTTACCTGGCTGCCTGCCTTCCTGCTGCTAGTCCTGCTCCTGCTTCTACTTGCGGAGCCAGATGCAGCCCCAGCGACGCCTGCGTGAGTCCCTCACGCCCCAGCAGCTGCGTGAGTGGTACGCTGGTTGGGGCTGTAGGGGTGGCGGCACTACTCCTACTACCACTCCTGCTGCTTCTACTCGTGGTGGCGGCCAGATGCAGCTCCCGCGACCCTCTCGCGTGTCTCTCACGCCTCGCCAGCTTCGTGAGTGGTACGCTCAGAGTGGAGGGTCTCTCAGTGCTGTTCGCTGCTCTTACGTGATTCGCACTGGTACTCGGACTGGTCAGCCTTGTGGGACACCTAGTCATACATAGTCCCGCTGCTTCGCCCGTCTGAGCGACGCCTGGCGTACCGTGTTTGGCGACGAGGCTGAGCTTCCCGACTGGGTGGAGTTGCTTAGGCAGAGGGTAGATATATATGCTCTTGACTATGATGCTATTCTCACTGCCATGTATGCATTGCATACTAGTGCTGACCGTGCCGGTCACCTGTGCGTTCCGCCTGACCCAGGTATAGGACCTGCTGCTCTAGCTACTGGTGAGGCTGCTGCTCTGGGTGCTAGTGAGTCTCCTGCTCCAGGTACAGGTGCGGCTGCTGCTCTAGGTGCTAGTGAGTCTGCTTCCTCAGGTGCGGGTGAGGCTGCGCTCTCAGGTACCGCGTTGGCTTCGGCCTCCCTCACCTTTACACTTGACTCTGGGGCTTCTCGCTCCTTCTTTCGGGACCGCACCACACTCACGCCGCTTGGTCGGCCGGTTGCAGTCTCCCTGGCTGACCCCTCTGGGGGTCCTGTCCTCGCTCACTTTTCCACTGTCCTCCCGTGTCCGGCTGCCCCCTCGGGCACCCTGTCTGGCCTGTACCTCCCCTCGTTCTCGACGAACTTGGTGAGTGGTGCAGACCTACAGGATGCGGGGGTTCACCAGTTCACTCCTGCGAGTCAGCGGGTGACCCACTGCACGGACGCCCGCACAGGCCGGCACCTGGCCACGTTCTCGCGTCGGCCGGGGTCGAGCCTCTACACCCTGACCACTGAGTCTCCTCCTGTCCCCGCGTTCGGTCAGGTAGCAGCGTCGGGTCAGGTGTTTGCTGCTGCGTCCAGGTCTGGTCCTGAGTCTGCCCCCTGTTCGTGTCGCCTCCTGTCTCACGAGACTCTCCTGTGGCACCACCGTCTAGGCCACCCCTCCTTGCCCCGTCTTCGGGGCATGGCTTCCCGTGTCCTTGTCTCTGGTCTTCCCCAGTCTCTCCCTCCCCTTCCTTCGGGAACAGGACCTTCCTGTGTCCCCTGTGTCGAGGGGCGCCTCAGGGCTGCTCCTCACTCCTCCCAGTTTCCCCCGACAGAGGCTCCTCTACAGACGCTTCACATGGACGTGTGGGGCCCGGCCCCCGTCCGTGGGCAGGGTCACGAGCGCTACTTCCTGTTGGTGGTTGACAACTACTCGCGTTACACCTCAGTCTTCCCCTTGCGCAGCAAGGGTGCTGTCACTGAGGTGCTGATCGCCTGGATCCGCGAGGCTCGTCTCCAGCTCAGGAGGAGCTTCGGCTCGGACTTTCCTGTTCTGCGTCTGCACTCTGACCGAGGTGGGGAGTTCTCCTCTCGCCTTCTGCGAGACTACTGTCATGCACAGGGGATCCGCCAGACCTTTACGCTTCCGGACTCTCCACAGCAAAATGGGATTGCTGAGCGCCGCATTGGCATGGTCATGGATGTCGCTCGTACGTCCATGATGCATGCGGCTGCCCCCCATTTTCTGTGGCCGTTTGCGGTTCGATACGCGGCGCATCAGCTCAACCTTCACCCCAGGGTCTCTCGGCCCGCGATGTCCCCAGTGTTACTGTGGACGGGGAAGGTCGGCGATGCGTCTGCGTTCCGTGTCTGGGGATCTCGGGCGTTTGTCCGCGACTTGTCTGCGGACAAGCTGTCCCCCCGTGCTGCTCCCTGTGTCTTCCTTGGCTTCCCCCCTGACGCTCCAGGGTGGCAGTTCTACCACCCCTCCTCTCGTCGTGTTCTATCCTCCCAGGACGTCACGTTCGACGAGTCAGTCCCCTTCTACCGCCTCTTCCCCTACCGTACTCCTTCCCTCCCCCCCCCACCGGACTTCCTGGTACCAGTTCCCCCCCCGCTAGACCCCCTCCTCCCTCAGGTTCCTGCCCCTTCAGGTGTGTCCCAGGTAGACACAGTCGAGCCAGTCGAGGTTGCTGCTGAGTCTGGTCCTGCTGCGGGTGCTGAGCCTGGGGGTGCTGCTGCTGGGGGTGCTGAGCCAGGGGGTGCGAGGCCGGGGGGTGCTGAGTCTGGGGGTGCTGGGCCTGGAGGTCCGTAGCCTGTGCCTGCTGGACCTGGGGGCTCTCCGGTTATTCCGTCTCGGCGGGAGCCGCTCTCTCCACAGGAGCTGCGCGAGTGGTTTGCTCGCCGCTGGAGGCGTGCTGCTGGAGCTGGAGCTTCTTCGTCTGCTGAGGGTGCTGGTGCAGCCGGTCCCGGAGCTGCTGAGCCTGCGGGTCCTACTGGAGCTGGAGCTACTGAGCCTGGGGGTGCTGAGTCTGGAGCTGCTGAGCCTGGAGGTGCTGAGTCTGGAGCTGCTGAGCCTGGGGGTGCTACGTCTGGAGCTGCTGTGCCTGGGGGTGCTGCGTCTGGAGCTGCTGAGCCTGGGGTTTCTCCTGCTGCTGCGTCTCGCCGGGAGCCCCTCTCTCCACAGGAGCTGCGCGAGTGGTTTGCTCGCCGCTGGAGGCGTGCTGCTGGAGCTGGAGCTTCGTCCACCGTCGAGGGTGCTGGTGCTGCCGGTCCCGGAGCTGCTGGGCCTGCGGGTCCTACTGGAGCTGGAGCTGCTGAGGGTGTTGGTGCTGGGACTACTGCTGTCTGTCCTGGCGGTGGTTCTCCTGCTGGTGCTGCTGGAGGTCCTGCCGCTGGAGGTGTTGGTGGCGCTGGTGCTGTCGCTGAGGGTGCTGGTGCTGTCCCTGCTGAGTCTGGAGCTGCCGCGCGGCCTCGGCCGTACTTCGTTCCGCTCCTACAGCAGGTTCTTGGTCTTTCTCCTTCGGTAGAGTGTCCACAGCCTGTCCAGTCGCAGTCACTGTTGGAGCCTTCCTCTCCTCTGCCTACTCCCTCCCCTTACACTGGTCCTACTGGAGGTCTTGCTAAGCGTCGTGAGCCTGCGTCTCGTCCCACGGCGCCGGTTCGTGCTGCTCGCGCTAGTGGTCGCGGTTCGCGTCAGCGTCCTCTTCCTGTCCCTGGCACGCACCGGATGTCTCTGCGTCCGTCCACTGCTCCTCTGCGTGCCCCTTTGCCTTCTCCTCCTGAGTCCTCTCTTCCTGCGCTTGCCGACCCTGAGTCGGACTCTCTTCGTGCTGCCAGTCCTACTGTCACGCGTCTGCTTGCTACTGTCGTCACTGACCCCTCTTTTGAGTCCACTGCTGCGTCTGCTCTTGTCGCTGAGCTCGTCGACTTTGCTGCTCGCTGCCGTCTAGACTACGCTGCTAGTCTTGTTGCTGAGTCTGCGTCTGTCTGTCCTCCGTCCGTCGGGGGTGAGTGTGCTCTTGGCACGGACGTCCTAGAGGACAGGCAGGAGGAGTTACAGTGTCTGGCTGCTGCTTCACCTCATCTCGCGTCTGTACTGCTTGCTCCTGAGGGAGACCCGGATGCACTAGACATCCCGACTCCGCGCTCTTACGCGGAGGCCGTAGAGGGTCCCTACTCCTCTCGGTGGCAGGCAGCTATGGATGCAGAGATGGCTTCCTGGAAGTCCACAGGCACCTACGTTGACGCAGTTCCCCCTCCTGGGGCGAACATCGTCAGTGGCATGTGGATCTTCAGGATGAAGCGGCCGCCGGGCTCTCCACCTGTCTTCAAGGCGCGGTACGTTGCTCGTGGCTTCAGTCAGCGGCAGGGAGTTGACTACTTTCAGACCTTCTCTCCCACCCCGAAGATGACCACTCTTTGGGTGCTGCTGCACATAGCCGCTCAGCGCGACTACGAGCTTCACTCTCTCGACTTCAGCACTGCGTTCTTGCAGGGTAGCCTGCACAAGGAGATCTGGCTGCGCCGTCCGCCTGGCTTCACTGGGACTTTCCCTCCTGGCACCCAGTGGAGCCTCCGACGGCCAGTCTACGGTCTCCGCCAGGCACCGCGTGAGTGGCACGACACACTGAGGACTACGCTTGCGGCTCTTGGGTTTGCTCCCTCTACTGCTGACCCGTCGCTGTTTCTGCGCACCGACACTTCACTGCCGCCGTTCTACATCCTCGTGTACGTCGACGACTTGGTCTTTGCCACAGCGGACACTGCTGGACTCGCCTACGTGAAGTCCGAGCTGCTGAAGAGACACACGTGCACAGACCTGGGTGAACTGCGCAGCTACCTTGGCTTGCAGATCACTCGGGACAGAGCACGCCGCACCATTACCTTGACTCAGTCACACATGGTGCAGCAGGTCCTTCAGCGCTTCGGCTTCACGTACTCCTCGCCTCAGGCCACTCCTCTGCCTACTCGCCACTCACTCTCAGCTCTGCCTTCGGATGAGTCCGTAGAGTCGAGTGGTCCGTATGCAGAGCTTGTTGGCTGCCTCATGTACCTGATGACCTGCACACGACCTGACCTTGCATACCCTCTGAGCATTCTTGCACGCTATGTTGCTCCTGGGAGACACCGACCAGAGCACATGGCAGCAGCGAAGAGGGTATTGCGCTACCTGTGCAGTACGTCGGGCATGGGGCTAGTGCTTGGAGGGCGGAGTCCAGTGGTCCTTACAGGCCACGCGGACGCTTCTTGGGCTGACGACCAGGCTACGCAGCGGTCGTCACAGGGTTACACCTTCAGCCTTGGTTCCGGCTCTGTCTCGTGGCGGTCTACTCGCTCGTCTTCAGTTCTCCGCTCCAGTTGTGAGGCTGAGATCTACGCCGGGGCCATGGCTGCACAGGAGCTTCGCTGGCTCACCTACCTGCTGACTGACCTTGGAGAGCCGCCTCGTTCTCCTCCAGTGCTATACGTAGACAACAAGGCCATGCTGGCCTTGTGTCGAGAGCAGTGCTTGGAGCACAGAACGAAGCACATTGCTCTCCGCTACTTCCTTGCTCATGAGCTGCAGCAGCGTGGTCAGTTGCGACTTGCGTACGTGGCCTCTGAGGCCAACACTGCTGATGTGTTCACCAAGGCACTCGCGCCTTGTGACCATCAGCGCTTTTGCACCCAGCTGGGTCTTGTGCCTGTCTTGCCTCACTTGCTCTCCTCTTGACTTCACTTGTACTGTGACATATATATATATACCTGCTCTTGCTTGTCTAGTTTTATATATATGTCTGTCCTCCTGCATGTGAACTGGCCTCTGGCCTTGCTCTTGTGCTCGGACTGTGTGGTGACTTTGTGATCCACCCTTAGCTTGCTTTACTTTGCTTTGCTTGACTGGTCTTGTGACCCCTTGTTCTCCCCCACTTTGCCTATGGGGGTGTGTAAGAGTATTATAACCGATGCATGTTTGTAGGCTATAGTGGGGTAGCACATATGGGGTAGAGCTTTCTAGGGTTGTATTTGTACCCAACTCTGACTTAGTCATTTCATTCCTGTTCTCTTATCTTTCACAACTAACGCACATGTGTAGAGAAAATGGTGCATCGGCCAGTCTGGCCGGCATTTCGCACTTATAGTGCAAGTAGGGCCAAGGAGAACGGAAACGCTCATTTCTCAAAAAGTAAAGGGAATCTAGTGGTCTCACTCGATCAGAAGGTGGGAAATATATAAATCTAGTGAGCTAATAAGGTTCGAAAGGAATCTAATGCATATGTATATGGAAAATGGTGCATTGGCCAGGTCGGTCAGTATGGGAACTTAGAGTGCAAATGCAAGGGAGAACGGAAGCGCTCAGATCTCGCATAGTACACGGAATCTAGTGGTCTCACTCAAATAGAAGGTAGGAAATAAATTCATCTAGTGAACGTTAGGGTTTGAAAGGTAACTAACGCACATGTGTAGAGAAAATGGTGCATCGGCCAGTCTGGCCGGCATTTCGCACTCATAGTGCAAGTAGGGCCAAGGAGAACAGAAACGCTCATTTCTCAAAAAGTAAAGGGAATCTAACGGTCTCACGTTATCGGAAGGTGGGAAATATATAAATCTAGTGAGCTAATAAGGTTTGGAAGCAATCTAATGCATATGTATGTGGAAAGTGGTGCATTGGCCAGGTCGGTCAGTATGGGAACTTAGAGTGCAAATGCCTGGGAGAACGGAAGCGCTCAGATCTCGCATAGTACACGGAATCTAGTGGTCTCACTCAAATAGAAGGTAGGAAATAAATTCATCTAGTGAACGTAAGGGTTTGAAAGGTAACTAACGCACATGTGTAGAGAAAATGGTGCATCGGCCAGTCTGGCCGGCATTTCGCACTTATAGTGCAAGTAGGGCCAAGGAGAACGGAAACGCTCATTTCTCAAAAAGTAAAGGGAATCTAGTGGTCTCACTCAATCAGAAGGTGGGAAATATATAAATCTAGTGAGCTAATAAGGTTTGAAAGGAATCTAATGCATATGTATATGGAAAATGGTGCATTGGCCAGGTCGGTCAGTATGGGAACTTAGAGTGCAAATGCAAGGGAGAACGGAAGCGCTCAGATCTCGCATAGTACACGGAATCTAGTGGTCTCACTCAAATAGAATGTAGGAGATAAATTCATCTAGTGAACGTAAGGGTTTGAAAGGTAACTAACGCACATGTGTAGAGAAAATGGTGCATCGGCCAGTCTGGCTGGCATTTCGCACTTATAGTGCAAGTAGGGCCAAGGAGAACGGAAACGCTCATTTCTCAAAAAGTAGAGGGAATCTAGCAGTCTCACTCGATCAGAAGGTGGGAAATATATAAATCTAGTGAGCTAATAAGGTTTGAAAGGAATATAATGCATATGTTTATGGAAAATGGTGCATTGGCCAGGTCGGTCAGTATGGGAACTTGGAGTGCAAATGCCTCGGAGAACGGAACCGCTCAGATCTCGCATAATACACGGAATCTAGTGGTCTCACTCAAATATAAGGTAGGAAATTCATTCATCCAGTGAACGTAAGGGTTTGAAAGGTAACTAACGTAGATGTGTAGAGAAAATGGTGCATCGGCCAGTCTGGCCGGCATTTCGCACTCATAGTGCAGGTGGGGCCAGGGAGAACGGAAACGCTCGTTTCTCAAAAAGTAGAGGGAATCTAACGGTCTCACTTGATCAGAAGGTGGGAAATATATAAATCTAGTCAGCTAAAAAGGTTTGAAATGTATTCAACGCACATGTATAGAGAAAATGGTGCATTGGCCAGGTCGGTCAGTATCGGAACTTAAAATGCAAATGCTAGGGAGAACGGAAGCGCTCAGATCTCACATAGTACACGGAATCAAGTGGTCTCACTCAAATAGAAAGTAGGAAATATATTCATCTAGTGAACGTAAGGGTTTGAAAGGTAACTAACGCACATGTGTAGAGAAAATTGTGCATCGGCCAGTCATGCCGGCATTTCGCACTTATAGTGCAACTAGGGCCAAGGAGAACGGAAACGCTCATTTCTCAAAAAGTAGAGGGAATCTAGCGGTCTCACTCGATCAGAAGGTGGGAAATATATTTATCTAGTGAGCTAATACGGTTCGAAAGGAATCTAATGCATATGTATATGGAAAATGGTGCATTGGCCAGGTCGGTCTGTGAGAATAAACGGACAGGAATGAATGAACTAGCAGTGAAATGAGTACAAGTAGGAAACCCTAGAATTGTGTACCCCCTATAGGCTAACCGACTGTAGCCTACACAAGCATAACATATATAATGTTTGACACACCCCCATAGGCAAAGTGGGGGAGAACAAGGGGTCACAAGACCAGTCAAGGAAAGCAAAGCAAGCTCAGGGTGGATCACAAAGTCACCACACAGTCCGAGCACAAGAGCAGGGCCAGAGGCCAGTTCACATGCAGGAGGACAGACATATATATAAAACTAGACAAGCAAGAGCAGGTATATATATATGTCACAGTACAAGTGAAGTCAAGAGGAGAGCAAGTGAGGCAAGACAGGCACAAGACCCAGCTGGGTGCAAAAGCGCTGATGGTCACAAGGCGCGAGTGCCTTGTTGAACACATCAGCAGTGTTGGCCTCAGAGGCCACGTACGCAAGTCGCAACTGACCACGCTGCTGCAGCTCACGAGCAAGGAAGTAGCGGAGAGCAATGTGCTTCGTTCTGTGCTCCAAGCGCTGCTCTCGACACAAGGCCAGCATGGCCTTGTTGTCTACGTACAGCACTGGAGGAGAACGAGGCGGCTCTCCAAGGTCAGTCAGCAGGTAGGTGAGCCAGCGAAGCTCCTGTGCAGCCATGGCCCCGGCGTAGATCTCGGCCTCACAACTGGAGCCGAGAACTGAAGACGAGCGAGTAGACCGCCACGAGACAAAGCCGGAACCAAGGCTGAAGGTGTAACCCTGTGACGACCGCTGCGTAGCCTGGTCGTCAGCCCAAGAAGCGTCCGCGTGACCAGTGAGGACCACTGGACTCCGCCCTCCAAGCACTAGCCCCATGCCCGGCGTACTGCACAGGTAGCGCAATACCCTCTTCGCTGCAGCCATGTGCTCTGGTCGGTGTCTCCCAGGAGCAACATAGCGTGCAAGAATGCTCAGAGGGTATGCAAGGTCAGGTCGTGTGCAGGTCATCAGGTACATGAGGCAGCCAACAAGCTCTGCATACGGACCACTCGACTCTACGGACTCATCCGAAGGCAGAGCTGAGAGTGAGTGGCGAGTAGGCAGAGGAGTGGCCTGAGGCGAGGAGTACGTGAAGCCGAAGCGCTGAAGGACCTGCTGCACCATGTGTGACTGAGTCAAGGTAATGGTGCGGCGTGCTCTGTCCCGAGTGATCTGCAAGCCAAGGTAGCTGCGCAGTTCACCCAGGTCTGTGCACGTGTGTCTCTTCAGCAGCTCGGACTTCACGTAGGCGAGTCCAGCAGTGTCCGCTGTGGCAAAGACCAAGTCGTCGACGTACACGAGGATGTAGAACTGCGGCAGGGAAGTGTCGGTGCGAAGAAACAGCGACGGGTCAGCAGTAGAAGGAGCAAACCCAAGAGCCGCAAGCGTAGTCCTCAGTGTGTCGTGCCACTCACGCGGTGCCTGGCGGAGACCGTAGACTGGCCGTCGGAGGCTCCACTGGGTGCCAGGAGGGAAAGTCCCAGTGAAGCCAGGCGGACGGCGCAGCCAGATCTCCTCGTGCAGGCTACCCTGCAGAAACGCAGTGCTGAAGTCGAGAGAGTGAAGCTCGTAGTCGCGCCGAGCGGCTATGTGCAGCAGCACCCGAAGAGTAGTCATCTTCGGGGTGGGAGAGAAGGTCTGAAAGTAGTCAACTCCCTGCCGCTGTCTGAAGCCACGAGCAACGTACTGTGCCTTGAAGACACGTGGAGAGCCCGGCGGCCGCTT
Source organism: Closterium sp. NIES-65 (assembly GCA_948144175.1). Classification (NCBI taxonomy): domain Eukaryota; kingdom Viridiplantae; phylum Streptophyta; class Zygnematophyceae; order Desmidiales; family Closteriaceae; genus Closterium; species Closterium sp. NIES-65. The sequence goes on from CANXME010001311.1 coordinate 23,903, forward strand.
CACCCTGAAGATCCACATGCCACTGACGATGTTCGCCCCAGGAGGGGGAACTGCGTCAACGTAGGTGCCTGTGGACTTCCAGGAAGCCATCTCTGCATCCATAGCTGCCTGCCACTGAGAGGAGTAGGGACCCTCTACGGCCTCCGCGTAAGAACGCGGAGTCGGGATGTCTAGTGCATCCGGGTCTCCCTCAGGGGCAAGCAGTACAGACGCGAGATGAGGTGAAGCAGCCGCTAGACACTGTAACTCCTCCTGCCTGTCCTCTAGGACGTCCGTGCCAAGAGCACACTCACCCCCGACGGACGGAGGACAGGCAGACGCAGACTCAGCCACAAGACTAGCAGCGTAGTCGAGACGACAGCGAGCAGCAAAGTCGACGAGCTCAGCGACTAGAGCAGACGCAGCAGTGGACTCAAAAGAGGGGTCAGTGACGACAGTAGCAAGCAGACGCGTGACAGTAGGACTGGCAGCACGAAGAGAGTCCGACTCAGGGTCGGCAAGCGCAGGAAGAGAGGACTCAGGAGGAGAAGGCAAAGGGGCACGCAGAGGAGCAGTGGCCAGACGCAAAGACATCCGGTGCGTGCAAGGGACAGGAGGAGGACGCTGACGCGAACTGCGACCACTAGCGCGAGCAGCACGAACAGGCGACGCGGGACGAGACGCAGGCTCACGACGCTCAGCAAGACCTCCAGTAGGACCAGTGTAAGGAGAGGGAGCAGGCCGTGGAGAGGAAGGCTCCAGCAGGGACTGCGACTGGACAGGCGGTGGACCCTCTAGTGGAGGAGAAAGACCAAGAACCTGCTGCAGGAGCGGAACGAAGTACGGCCGAGGCCGCGCGGCAGCTCCAGACTCAGAAGGGACAGCACCAGCACCCTCAGCGACAGCACCAGCGCCACCCACACCTCCAGCGGCAGGACCAACAGTAGTAGGCTCAGCACCAACGCCCTTAGCAGCTCCAGCTCCAGGAGGACCCGCAGGTCCAGCAGCTCCGGGACCGGCAGCACCCGCACCCTCGACGGTCGAAGAAGCTCCAGCTCCAGCTCCAGCAGCACCTCCAGACTCAGCAGCACGCCTCCAGCGGCGAGCGAACCACTCGCGCAGCTCCTGTGGAGAGAGGGGCTCCCGGCGAGACACAGCAGCAGGAGAAACCCCAGGCTCAGCAGCTCCAGACGCAGCACCCCCAGGCTCAGCAGCTCCCAGCTCAGCACCCCCAGGCTCAGCAGCTCCCGACCCAGCACCCCCAGACCCAGCACCTCCAGGCACAGCACCCCCCGGCTCAGCACCCCCAGGCTCCGCACCCTCCGCAGCAGCACCCCCAGGCCCAGCACCCCCAGCAGTAGCACCCCCAGGCTCAGCACCCCCGCGCACAGCACCCCAGAGTCAGCAACCCCAGGCTCAGCACCCGCAGCAGCACCAGAGTCACCAGTAACCTCGACCGGGTCAACGGCGTCTACCTGGGACACACGTGAGGGGGCAGGAACCTGAGGGGGGAGGGGGTCTACCGGGGGGGGAACCGGCACAAGGAAGTCCGGGGGAGGGGGGAGGGAAGGAGTGCGGTAGGGGAAGAGACGGTAGAAGGGGACTGACTCGTCGAACGTGACGTCCTGGGAGGACAGAACACGACGAGAGGAGGGGTGGTAAAACTGCCACCCTGGGGCGTCAGTGGGGAAGCCAAGGAAGACACAGGGAGCAGCACGAGGGGACAGCTTGTCCGCAGACAAGTCGCGGACAAACGCCCGAGATCCCCAGACACGGAACACAGACGCATCGCCTACCTTCCCCGTCCACAGCAAGGCTGGGGACATCGCAGGCCGAGAGACCCGGGGGTGAAGGTTGAGCTGATGCGCCGCGTACCTCACCGCAAACGGCCACAGAAAATGGGGGGCAGCCGCATGCATCATGGACGTACGAGCGACATCCATGACCATGCCAATGCGGCTCTCAGCAATCCCATTTTGCTATGGTGAGTCCGGAAGCGTGAAGGTCTGGCGGATCCCCCGTGCACGACAGTAGTCTCGCAGAAGGCGAGAAGAGAACTCTCCGCCTCTGTCCGAGTGCAGACGCAGAACAGGAAAGTCCGAGCCGAAGCTCTTCCTGAGCTGGAGACGAGCCTCGCGGATCCAGTCGATCAGCACCTCAGTGACTGCACCCTTGCTGCGCAAGGGGAGGACTGTGGTGTAACGCGAGTAGTCGTCAACCACCAACAGAAAGTAGCGCTCGTGACCCTGCCCACGGACGGGGGCTGGGCCCCACACATCCATGTGAGGCGTCTGCAGGGGAGCCTCTGTCGGGGGGAAGTGGGAGGAGTGAGGAGTAGCCCGGAGGCGACCCTCGACACAGGGGACACAGGAAGGTCCTGGCCCGGAGGGGAGAGGAGGGAGAGACTGGGGAAGACCAGAGACAAGGACACGGGAAGCCATGCTCCGAAGACGGGGCAAGGAGGGGTGGCCAAGACGGTGGTGCCACAGGAGAGTCTCGTGAGACAGGAGGCGACAAGAACAGGGGGCAGACTCAGGACCTGACCGGGACGCAGCAGCAAGCACCTGACCTGACGCAGCTACCTGACCGGACGCAGGGACAGGAGGAGACGAAGTGGTCAGGGTGTAGAGACTCGACCCCGGCCGACGTGAGAAGGTGGCCAGGTGTCGGCCTGTCCGTGCGTCCGTGCAGTGGGTCACCCGCTGACTCGCAGGATTGAACTGGTGAACCCCCGCATCCTGCAGGGCTGCACCACTCACCAAGTTCGTAGAGAACGAGGGAAGGTACAGACCAGACAGGGTGCCCGAAGGGGCAGCCGGACACGGGAGGACAGTGGAGAAGTGAGACAGGACAGGACCCCCAGAGGGGTCAGCAAGGGAGACTGCAACCGGCCGGCCGAGCGGCGTAAGGGTAGTGCGGTCTCGAAAGAAGGAGCGAGAAGCCCCGGAGTCAAGTGTGAAAGTGAGGGAGGACGAGGACGACGCAGTACCTGAGAGCGCAGACGCACTGGCACCTAGAGCAGCAGCCTCACAAGCACCTAGCGCAGCAGTACCAATGCCCGGGTCGGGCTGGAAACACCGGTAACCCTCATTCTCCTCACTATAAGTCACAGCATACATAGCAGCAAGGATAGCATCAAAATCAAGATCAAAGATCGCTACACCAGCCCTAAGAAGCTCATCCCAGCGAGGGATCTCACTAGCCCCAGGGAACTGCTGACGCCAAGCGTCCGTCAGGCGGCCAAAGCAGCGCTGGGTGGCGTGGGCACCCCCACACTGCTCACCCGCGCGGGTCGCCGGAACGAAGAACGTAGGTGCAGGGACCAGTACCCCCACCCCTCTGACGCCCAACGTACCACTCACGAAGCTGCTGAGGCGGAGGGATGTCCCGCGAGCGCTGCTGCTGCTGCCGCTGCGAGCGCTGGCCACCACCACCGCCGCTACGCTGCTGGGTACCACCCCGACCAGCTCCACCTCCTCCACCACCACCGCCTCCTCCGCTGCCGCCTCCACCGCCTCCACCTCCGCCGCCTCCACCTCCGCCGCTGCCTCCACCACCACCGCTGGCACCACCACCACCGTCTCCGCCGCTGCTGCCACCACCACCACCACCCCCGCCACTAGTCCCGCCGCCACCCCCACTCCCTCCGCCGCCACCGCCGCCACCGCCACCGCCCCCTCCAGCTCCACCCGCGCCCTTGCCCCCCTTGCCCTTGCTGGAGCAACGTCTCCCACTAGGGGCAGACGCCGCGCCGACCGACTCAAGACCAAGCAGGTCGGCAGCAGCAGCAGAGGCAACAGAGGGCAGCAAGGGGGAAGGATAGCACCCCTCAAAGATGGGGGTGCGAGGGTCACCACGAGAAGCACCTACAGCGACTATGCTCTTCTCCGCTACGAGGAGGGCCTTCTCGAGGACGTCGACGGTGAGGGTGGTGGGACAGACTGCGAGAAAGTGGTCCTTGACGACGCGAAGGGAGTCAGAGAGGCGCGCGACTACGTAGTAGAGAGCGATGTACATGGGGGGTGGGTTCTTAGCGCAGAACTCAGCAGGAAGGGCGGCGCGGTAGCGAGTGTCACTAGTGCGGAGGTGCGTAATGAGGTCAGCGACAGTGGGAAAGGCAGAGAGGTCAGGAAAGAGGTAGGGAAGCATGAGACGGCTCAGTGCAGCAGTGGCAGGGGAGGAGTAGCGCGCAACTACAGCGTCGTACAAGGTCTGAGCACTCTTGTACTGACTAAAGTGCGCACGCTCAGAGGTAGGGAGGTGGCGACGCACAGCAAGACGTGCAGCAGCATCGCGGGGTGGCCCACTGAGAGCGGACAGTGGGATCGGCATCAGCAGCAGGAGCAGGAGAGGCGCCAGAGGTGAGGTCAAAGAGAGAAAGGCCATCAGCCCCGTCGCACTGTAAGAACAGCTGCAGGTCGTCTAACCAGACCTCGAAATCTATGGCGCGACCCTCAGCGTCAAAAGCTAGGACACTAGGGGTAGCCATGGCGACGACAGCGAAGCAGTGCAAGCAGTAGGGAAAGAGCTCGCAGTGACAGTGGGACTGTGCTCACCAGGCAGGGCAGGTCCTGTAGCTCTGCAGAAAGGCGGCTCGGTGACCGGTCGGCTCGGGTGCACAGCGGCTCGGCTCCCGGGCGGCTCGGCGGCTGGGCGGCTCGGGCGCAGGGCGGCTCGGCTCCCGGGCGGCTCGGCGGCAGGGCGGCTCGGGTGCAGGGCGGCTCGGCTCCCGGGCGGCTCGGCGGCAGGGCGGCTCGGGTGCAGGGCGGCTCAGGTCCCGGTCGGCTCGGCGACAGGGCGGCTCGGGCGTTGGGCGGCTCGGCTCCCGGGCGGTTCGGCTGCACTGCTGCCCGACTGCTGCTGGTGTGGCGGCGGGGGCCGCGTGAGAGAGCCGGGGCAGGGACGCGGTGAGGGCCGGCGGCGGGGCCGCGTGAGAGCCGGGGCGGGGCCGCTTCAGAGCCTGGGCGGGGCCGCTTCAGAGCCGGCGGCGGGGCCGCAAAAGAGCCGGCGGCGGGGCCGCTTGAGAGCCGGGGCAGGGGCCGCGTCAGGGCCGGCGACGGGGCCGTAAGAGAGCCGGCGGCGGGGCCTGGAGAGGGCCGACGGCGGGGCCACGTGAGAGCCGGGGCGGGGCCGCAAGAGAGCCGGCGGCGGGGCCGCGTGAGAGCCGGGGCAGGGGCCGCGTAAGAGCCGGACGGGGCCACGGAAGAGCCAGGGGCGGGGCCGTAGGAGAGCCGGCGGTGGGGCCGCGTAGGAGCCGGGGCGGGGCCGCGCTAGAGTAGGCGGCGGGGCCGCGTAAGAGCCTGGGCGGGGCCGCGACAGAGCCGTCGGCGGGGCCGCGTGAAGGCCGGGGCGGGGCCGCGTAGGAGCCGGGGCGGGGCCGCGTGAGAGCACGCAGCGGGGCCGCGTAAAGGCCGGGGCGGGGCCGCGTGAGAGCCTGCGACGGGGCCGCGTAAGGGAGGGCGGCGGGGCCGCGTCAGTGGAGGCGGCTGAGCCGCAGGGGAAAAGGCGACCCGAGGGGTCGCTAAAAAAAAATCGCGCCTCGGGGCGCGCTTCGGAGGGCCCAAAAAAAACGGTCCTTAGAAGGACCCGCTCTATACCATGTGAGAATAAACGAACAGGAATGAATGAACTAGCAGTGAAATGAGTACAAGTAGGAAACCCTAGAATTGTGTACCGGCCTATAGGCTAACCCACTGTAGCCTACACAAGCATAACATATATAATGTTTGACACGGTCAGTATGGGAACTTAGAGTGCAAATGCCTGGGAGAACGGAACCGCTCAGATCTCGCATAATACACGGAATCTAGTGGTCTCACTCAAATATAAGGAAGGAAATTTATTCATCTAGTGAACGTAAGGGTTTGAAAGGTAACTAACGCACATGTGTAGAGAAAATGGTGCATCGGCCAGTCTGGCCGGCATTTCGCACTCATAGTGCAGGTGGGGCCAGGGAGAACGGAAACGCTCGTTTCTCAAAAAGTAGAGGGAATCTAACGGTCCTCACTCAATCAGAAGGTGGGAAATATATAATCTAGTCAGCTAAAAAGGTTTGAAATGTATTCAACGCACATGTATAGAGAAAATGGTGCATTGGCCAGGTCGGTCAGTATCGGTACTTAAAATGCAAATGCTAGGGAGAACGGAAGCGCTCAGATCTCACATAGTACACGGAATCAAGTGGTCTCACTCAAATAGAAAGTAGGAAATATATTCATCTAGTGAACGTAAGGGTTTGAAAGGTAACTAACGCACATGTGTAGAGAAAATTGTGCATCGGCCAGTCTGGCCGGCATTTCGCACTTATAGTGCAACTAGGGCCAAGGAGAACGGAAACGCTCATTTCTCAAAAAGTAGAGGGAATCTAGCGGTCTCACTCGATCAGAAGGTGGGAAATATATAAATCTAGTGAGCTAATAAGGTTCGAAAGGAATCTAATGCATATGTATATGGAAAATGGTGCATTGGCCAGGTCGGTCAGTGTGGGAACTTAGAGTGCAAATGCCAGGGAGAACGGAAGCGCTCAGATCTCGCATAGTACACGGAATCTAGTGGTCTCACTCAAATAGAAGGTAGGAAATAAATTCATCTAGTGAAACGTAAAGGTTTGAAAAGTAACTAACGCACATGTGTAGAGAAAATGGTGCATCGGCCAGTCTCGCCGGCATTTCGCACTTATAGTGCAAGTAGGGCCAAGGAGAACGGAAACGCTCATTCTCAAAAAGTAAAGGGAATCTAGGCAGTCTCACTCGATCAGAAGGTGGGAAATATATAAATCTAGTGAGCTAATAAGGTTCCGAAGGAATCTAATGCATATGTATATCGAAAGTGGTGCATTGGCCAGGTCGGTCAGTATGGAACTTAGAGTGCAAATGCCTGGGAGAACGGAACTGCTCAGATCTCGCATAATACACGGAATCTAGTGGTCTCACTCAAATATAAGATAGGAAATATATTCATCTAGTGAACGTTAGGGTTTGAAAGGTAACTAACGCACATGTGAAGAGAAAATGGTGCATCGGCCAGTCTGGCCGGCATTTCGCGCTCATAGTGCAGGTGGGGCCAGGGAGAACGGAAACGCTCGTTTCTCAAAAAGTGGAGGGAATCTAACGATCTCACTCGATCAGAAGGTGGGAAATATATAAATCTAGTCAGCTAAAAAGGTTTGAAATGTATTCAACGCACATGTATAGAGAAAATGGTGCATTGGCCAGGTCGGTCAGTATCGGAACTTAAAATGCAAATGCCAGGGAGAACGGAAGCGCTCAGATCTCGCATAGTACACGGAATCAAGTGGTCTCACTCAAATAGAAAGTAGGAAATAAATTCATCTAGTGAACGTAAGGGTTTGAAAGGTAACTAACGCACATGTGTAGAGAAAATTGTGCATCGGCCAGTCTGGCCGGCATTTCGCACTTATAGTGCAACTAGGGCCAAGGAGAAAGGAAACGCTCATTTCTCGAAAAGTAGAGGGAATCTAGCGGTCACACTTGATCAGAAGGTGGGAAATATATAAATCTAGTAAGCTAATAAGGTTCAAAAGGAATCTAATGCATATGTATATGGAAAATGGTGCATTGGCCAGGTCAGTCAGTATGGGAACTTAGAGTGCAAATGCCAGGGAGAACGGAAGCGCTTAGATCTCGCATAGTACACGGAATCTAGTGGTCTCACTCAAATAGAAGGTAGGAAATAAATTCATCTAGTGAACGACAGGGTTTGAAAGGTAACTAACACACATGTGTAGAGAAAATGGTGCATCGGCCAGTCTGGCCGGCATTTCGCACTTTTAGTGCAACTACGGCCAAGGAGTACGGAAACGCGCATTTCTCAAAAAGTAGAAGGAATCCAGCGGTCTCACTCGATCAGAAGGTGGGAAATATATAATTATAGTGAGCTAATAAGGTTCGAAAGGAATCTAATGCATATGTATATGGAAAATGGTGCATTGGCCAGGTCGGTCAGTATGGGAACTTAGAGTGCAAATGCCAGGGAGAACGGAAGGGCTCAGATCTCGCATAGTACACGGAATCTAGTGGTCTCACTCAAATAGAAGGTAGGAAATAAATTCATCTAGTGAACGTAAGGGTTTGAAAGGTAACTAACGCACATGTGTAGAGAAAATGGTGCATCGGCCAGTCTGGCCGGCATTTCGCACTTTTAGTGCAACTAGGGCCAAGGAGAACGGAAACGCTCATTTTCTAAAAAAGTAAAGGGAATCTAGCGGTCTCACTCGATCAGAAGGTGGGAAATATATATATCTAGTGAGCTAATAATGTTCGGAAGGAATCTAATGCATATGTATATGGAAAGTGGTGCATTGGCCAGGTCAGTCAGTATGGGAACTTAGAGTGCAAATGCCTCGGAGAACGTAAACCGCTCAGATCTCGCATAATACATGAATCTAGTGGTCTCACTCAAATATAAGGTAAGAAATATATGCATCTAGTGAACGTAAGGGTTTGAAAGGTAACTAACGCACATGTGTAGAGAACATTGCGCATCTGCCAGTCTGGCCGGCATTTCGCACTTATAGTGCAAGTAGGGCCAAGGAGAACGGAAACGCTCATTTCTCAAAAGTAGAGGGAATCTAGCGGTCTCACTCGATCAGAAGGTGGGAAATATATAAATCTAATGAGCTAATAAGGTTTGAAAGGAATCTAATGCATATGTATATGGAAAAATGGTGCATTGGCCAGGTTGGTCAGTATGGGAACTTAGAGTGCAAATGCCAGGGAGAACGGAAGCGCTCAGATCTCGCATAGTACACGGAATCTAGTGGTCTCACTCAAATAGAAGGTAGGAAATAAATTCATCTAGTGGACGTAAGGGTTTGAAAGGTAACTAACGCACATGTGTAGAGAAAATGGAGCATCGGCCAGTCTCGCCGACATTTCGCACTTATAGTGCAAGTAGGGCCAAGGAGAACGGAAAACGCTCATTTCTCAAAAAGTAAAGGGAATCTAGCAGTCTCACTCGATCAGAAGGTGGGAAATATATAAGTCTAGTGAGCTAATAAGGTTTGAAAGGAATCTAATGCATATGTATATGGAAAATGGTGCATTGGCCAGGTCGGTCAGTATGGGAACTTAGAGTGCAAATGCCAGGGAGAACGGAAGCGCTCAGATCTCGCATAGTACAACGGAATCTAGTGGTCTCACTCAAATAGAAGGTAGGAAATAAATTCAACTAGAGAACGTAAGGGTTTGAAAGGTAACTAACGCACCTGTGTAGAGAAAATGGAGCATCGGCCAGTCTGGCCGGCATTTCGCACTTATAGTGCAAGTAGGGCCAAGGAGAACGGAAACGCTCATTTCTCAAAAAGTAAAGGGAATCTAGCAGTCTCACTCGATCAGAAGGTGGAAATATATAAATCTAGTCAGCTAATAAGGTTCGGAAGGAATCTAATGCATATGTATAATGGAAAGTGGTGCATTGGCCAGGTCGGTCAGTATGGGAACTAAGAGTGCAAATGCCTGGGAGGAACGGACTGCTCAGATCTCGCATAATGCACGGAATCTAGTGGTCTCACTCAGAATATAAGGTAGGAAATATATTCATCTAGTGAACGTAAGGGTTTGAAAGGTAACTAACGCACATGTGTAGAGAAAATGGTGCATCGCCAGTCTGGCCGGCATTTCGCACTCATAGTGCAGGTGGGGGCCAGAGAGAACGGAAACGCTCGTTTCTCAAAAACTAGAGGGAATCTAATGGTCCTCACTCGATCAGAAGGGTGGAAATATATAATCTAGTTCAGCTTAAAGGTTTGAAATGTATTCAACGCACATGTATAGAGAAAATGGTGCATTGGCCAGGTCGGTCAGTATCGGAACTTAAAATGCAAATGCCTAGGGAGAAACGGAAGCGCTCACAATCTCGCATAGTACACGGAATCAAGTGGTCTCACTCAAATAGAAAGTTGGAAATATATTAATCTAGTGAACGTAAGGGTTTGAAGAGGTAACTAACGCACATGTGTAGAGAAAATGGTGCATCGGCCAGTCTGGTCGGCATTTCGCACTTATAGTGCAACTAGGGCCAAGGAAACACGGAAACGCTCATTTCTCAAAAAGTAGAGGGAATCTAGCGGTATCACTCAATCAGAAGGTGGGAAATATATAAATCTAGTCAGCTAATAAGGTTCGGAAGGAATCTAATGCATATGTATATGGAAAGTGGTGCATTGGCCAGGTCGGGTCAGTATGGGAACTTAGAGTGCAAATGCCTGGGAGAACGGAACTGCTCAGATCTCGCATAATGCACGGAATCTAGTGGTCTCACTCAAATATAAGGTAGGAAATATATTCATCTAGTGAACGTAAGGGTTTGAAAGGTAACTAACGCACATGTGTAGAGAAAATGGTGCATCGGCCAGTCTGGCCGGCATTTCGCACTCATAGTGCAGGTGGGGCCAGAGAGAACGGAAACGCTCGTTTCTCAAAAACTAGAGGGAATCTAATGGTCTCACTCGATCAGAAGGTGGGAAATATATAAATCTAGTCAGCTTAAAAGGTTTGAAATGTATTCAACGCACATGTAATAGAGAAAATGGTGGCATTGGCCAGGTCGGTCAGTATCGGAACTTAAATGCAAATGCCAGGGAGAACGGAAGCGCTCACATCTCGCATAGTACACGGAATCAAGTGGTCTCACTCAAATAGAAAGTTGGAAATATATTAATCTAGTGAACGTAAGGGTTTGAAAAGGTAACTAACGCACATGTGTAGAGAAAATGGTGCATCGGCCAGTCTGGTCGGCATTTCGCACTATAGTGCAACTAGGGCCAAGGAAAACGGAAACGCTCATTTCTCAAAAAGTAGAGGGAATCTAGCGGTATCACTCAATCAGAAGGTGGGAAATATATAAATCTAGTCAGCTAATAAGGTTCGGAAGGAATCTAATGCATATGTATATGGAAAGTGGTGCATTGGCCAGGTCGGTCAGTATGGGAACTTAGAGTGCAAATGCCTGGGAGAACGGAACTGCTCAGATCTCGCATAATGCACGGAATCTAGTGGTCTCACTCAAATATAAGGTAGGAAATATATTCATCTAGTGAACGTAAGGGTTTGAAAGGTAACTAACGCACATGTGTAGAGAAAATGGTGCATCGGCCAGTCTGGCCGGCATTTCGCACTCATAGTGCAGGTGGGGCCAGAGAGAACGGAAACGCTCGTTTCTCAAAAACTAGAGGAATCTAATGGTCTCACTCGATCAGAAGGTGGGAAATATATAAATCTAGTCAGCTTAAAAGGTTTGAAAATGTATTCAAACGCACATGTATAGAGAAAATGGTGCATTGGCCAGGTCGGTCAGTATCGGAACTTAAAATGCAAATGCCAGGAGAACGGAAGCGCTCACATCTCGCATAGTACACGGAATCAAGTGGTCTTACTCAAATAGAAAGTGGAAATATATTAATCTAGTGAACGTAACGGTTTGAAAGGTAACTAACGCACATGTGTAGAGAAAATGGTGCATCGGCCAGTCTGGTCGGCATTTCGCACTTATAGTGCAACTAGGTCCAAGGAAAACGGAACGCTAATTTCTCAAAAAGTAGAGGGAATCTAGCAGTATCACTCGATCAGAGGTGGGAAATATATAAATCTAGTGAGCTAATAAGGTTCGAAAGGAATCTAATGCATATGTATATGGAAAATGGTGCATTGGCCAGGTCGGTCAGTATGGGAACTATAGAGTGCAAATGCCAGGGAGAACGGAAGCCGTTCAGGTCTCGCATAGTACAACACGGAATCTAGTGGTCTCACTCAAATAGAGGTAGAAATAAATTCATCTAGTGAACGTAATGGTGTGAAAGGGTAACTAACGCACATGTGTAGAGAAAATGGTGCATCGGCCAGTCTGGCCGGCATTTCGCACTTATGGTGCAAGTAGGCCCAAGGAGAACGGAGAACGCTCATTTCTCAAAAAGTAAAGGGAATCTAGCGGTCTCACTCGATCAGAAGGTGGGAAATATATAAATCATAGTGAGCTAATAAGGTTCGGAAGGAATCTAATGTCATATGTATATGGAAGTGGGGCATTGGCCAGGTCGGTCAGTATGGGAGACTTAGAGTGCAAATGCCTGGGAGAACGGAACCGCTCAGATCTCGCATAATACACGGAATCTAGTGGTCTCACTCAAATATAAGGTAGGAAATATATTCATCTAGTGAACGTAAGGGTTTGAAAGGTAACTAACGCACATGTGTAGAGAAAATGGTGCATTGGCCACTCTAAGCCGGCCTTCTCACTGCATAGTGCAGGTGGAGCCAGGGAGAGACGGAAACGCTCGTTTCTCAAAAAGTTGAGGGAATCTAACGGTCTCACTTGATGAGAAAGGTGGGAAATATATAAATCTAGTCAGCTAAAAGGTTTGAAATGTATTCAATGCACATGTATAGAGAAAATGGTGCATTGGCCAGGTCGGTCAGTATCGGAACTTAAAATGCAAATGCCAGGGGAGAACGGAAGCGCTCAGATCTCGCATAGTACATGGAATCAAGTGGTCTCACTCAAATAGAAAGTAGGAAATCTATTCATCTAGTGAAACGTAAGGGTTTGAAAGGTAACTAACGCACATGTGTAGAGAAAATTGTGCATCGGCCAGTCCTGGCCGGCATTTCGCACTTATAGTGCAACTGGGGCCAAGGAGACGGAAACGCTCATTTCTCAAAAAGTAGAGGGAATCTAGCGGTCTCACTCGATCAGAAGGTGGGGAAATATATAAATCTAGTGAGCTAATAAGGTTCGAAAGGAATCTAATACATATGTATATGGAAAATGGTGCATTGGCCAGGTCGGTCAGTATGGTAACTTAGAGTGCAAATGACATTGACGTGGACTGTGGACGTGGACGTGGGACATGGACATGGACATGGACGTGATGTGGACATGGACGTGGATGTGGACATGGACGTGGACAATGGACGTGGATGTGGACATGGACATGACGTGGACGTGGACGTGGACTTGGACATACGTGGACGTGGACATGGACGGGATGTGGACATGGACGTGGACGTGTCCATGTCCATGTCCACGTCCACGTCCACGTCTATGTGCACGTCCCACGTTCACGTCCACATCCATGTCCATGTCCATGTCCACGTCACGTCCACGTCCACGTCCACGTCCATGTCCATGTCCATGTCCACGTCCACGTCCACGTCCATGTCCACGTCCACGTCCATGTCCACGTCCCCGTCCATGTCCACGCCACGTCCTCGGTCCACGTCCAGGTCCACGTCCATGTCTACGTCCACGTCCATGTCCACGTCCACGTCCATGTCCACGACCACGTCCACGACCACGTCCACGTCCCGTCCACGTCCACGTCTAAGTCCATGTCCACGTCCACGTCCACGTCCACGTCCACATCCACGACCATGTCTTCGTCCACATCCACGTCCACGTCCATGTCCACGTCCATGTCCACGTCCAAGTTCTCCACGTCCACGTCCACTTCCACGTCGACGTCCACGTACATGTCCACGTCCACGTACATGTCCACGTCCACGTCCACCTCCATGTCCACGTCCACCTCCATGTCCACGTCCACGTCCACGTCCACGTCCACGTCCACGTCCACGTTCACGTCCATGTCCACGTCCAAGTTCTCCACGTCCACGTCCATGTCCACGTCCACGTCCACGTCTACGTCTACGTCCATGTCCATGTCCACGTCCACGTCCACGCCCACGTCCATGTCCACGTCCACGTCCACGTCCACGTCCACGTCCACGTCCACGTCCACGTCCATGTCCACGTCCACGTCCACGTCCACGTCCACTCCACGTCTACCTCCACGTCCATTGTCACCGTCCACGTCCACGTGCACGTCCATGTCCACGTCCACGTTTTACGTCCATGTCCACCGTCCATGTCCACGTCCATGTCCACGTTCACGTCCATGTCTACGTCCAAGTTCTCCACGTCCACGTCCACACGTCCACGTCCAACCTCTACGTCCACGTCCACGTCCACGTCCACCTCCACGTCCACGCCACGTCCACCTCCACGTCCACCTCCACGTCCATGTCCACGTCCACGTCCACGTCCACTCCACGTCCACGTCCACCTCCACGTCCATGTCCATGTCCACGTCCACGTCCATTCCACGTCCACAGTCCACGTCCACGTCCACGTCCATGTCCACGTCCACGTCCACGTCCACGTCCACGTCCACACGTCCACGTCCACGTCCACGTCCACGTCCACGTCCACGTACACGTCCACGCCACGTCCACGTCCCACGTCCACGTCCACTCTACGTCCACGTCCACGTCCACGTCCACGTCCACTCAACGTCCACCTCCACGTCCACGTCCACGTCCCAGTCCACGTCCACGTCCACGTCCACTCCACGTCCACGTCCAAGTCCACGTCCACGTCCACGACGTCCACGTCCACGTCCACGTCCCAGTCCACGTCCACGTCCACGTCCACGTCCATGTCCACGTCCACGTCCCAGTCCACACGTCCACGTCCACGTCCACGTCCACGTCCATGTCCCACGTCCATGTCCACGTCCAGTTCTCCACGTCCACGTCCACTCCACGTCGACGTCCACGTACATGTCCACGTCCATGTCCACGTCCACGTCCACGTCCATGTCCACGTCCACGTCCATGTCCCGTCCACGTCCACGTCCACGTCAACGTCCATCTCCACGTCCAAGTCCTCCACGTCCACGGTCCACGTCCATCTCCACGTCCACGTCCACGTCCACGTCCACGTCCATGTCCACGTCCATGTCCATGTCCACGTCCATGTCCACGTCCATGTCCACGTCCATGTCCACGTCCACGTCCAGGTCCACGTCCACGTCCATGTCACGTCCATGTCCACGTCCATGTCCACGTCCACGCGATGTCCACGTCCATGTTCACGTCCACGTCTTGTTCACGTCCACGTCCATGTCCACGTCCACGTCCACGTCCACGTCCACGTCCACGACCATGTCCACGTCCACGTCCATGTCCACGTCCAGGTCCACGTCCATGTCCAGGTCCACGTCCATGTCCACGTCCACGTCCACGTCCATGTCCACGTCCACGTCCACGTCCACGTCCCCGTCCACGTCCATGTCCACGTTCCACGTCCACGTCCATGTCCACGTCCAAGTCCTCCACGTCCTACGTCACGTCCACGTTCACGTCCATGTCCACGTCCAAGTTCTCCCACGTCCACGTCCTCCACGTCCCACGTCCACGTCCACGTCCACGTCCACGTCCACGTCTACGTCCCACGTCCACGTCCACGTCCACGTCCACGTCTACGTCCACGTCCACGTCCACGTCCACGTCCACGTCCACAACCACGTCCATGTCCACGTCCACGTCCACTCCACGTCCACTCCACGTCCACATCCACGTCCACGTCCACTCCACGTCCACTCCACGTCCACGTCCACGTCCACGTCCAGTCCACGTCCACGTCCATGTCCACGTCCACGTCCACGTCCACGTCCACCTCCATGTCCACAGTCCACGTCCACGTCCACCTCCATGTCCACGTCCACGTCCACGTCCACGTCCATGTCCACGTCCACGTCCACGTCCACGTCCACGTCACGTCCACGTCCACGTCCATGTCCACGTCCACGTCCACGTCCACGTCAACGTCCACGTCCACGTCCACGTCCACTCCACGTCCACGTCCATGTCCACGTCCAAGTCCTCCACGTCCACGTCCACGTCCACGTTCACGTCCATGTCCACGTCCAAGTTCTCCACGTCCACGTCCACGTTCACGTCCATGTCCACGTCCCAGTTCTCCACGTCCACGTCCACGTCCACGTCCACGTCCACGTCCTCCACGTCCACGTCCACGTCCATGTCCACGTCCACGTCCACGTCTACGTCTACGTCCACGTCCATGTCCACGTCCACGTCAACGTCCATGTCCACGTCCACGTCCACGTCCACGTCCACGTCCACGTCCACGTCCACGTGCATGTCCAACGTCCACGTCCACGTCCACGTCCATGTCCACGTCCACGTCCACGTCCACTCCACGTCTACCTCCATGTCCATGTCCACGTCCACGTCCACGTCCACGTCCATGTCCACGTCCACGTCCACGTCCACGTCCATGTCCACGTCCATGTCCACGTCCATGTCCACGTTCACGTCCATGTCCACGTCCAAGTTCTCCACGTCCACGTCCACGTCCACGTCCACGTCCACCTCCACGTCCACGTCCACGTCCACCTCCACGTCCACGTCCACGTCCACGTCCACCTCCACGTCCACGTCCACGTCCACCTCCACGTCCACCTCCACGTCCATGTCCAACGTCCACGTCCACGTCCACTCCACGTCCAAGTCCACCTCCACGTCCATGTCCATGTCCACGTCCACGTCCACTCCACGTCCACGTCCAAGTCCACGTCCACGTCCACGTCCATGTCCACGTCCACGTCCACGTCCATGTCCACGTCCACGTCCACACGTCCACGTCCACGTCCACGTCCACGTACACGTCCACGTCC
>CANXME010001312.1:0-40373 GCA_948144175.1 Closterium sp. NIES-65
TTGTTCTTTTTATTTTGCACACGCTAGGCCCTTGTTCTTTTTATTTTGCACACGCTAGGCCCTTGTTCTTGCTATTTTGCGAACGCTAGGCCCTTGTTCTTGATTTGTGCACACGCTAGGCCCTTGCTCTTGCTATTTTGCACACGCTAAGCCCTTACTCTTGCAATTTTGCACACGCTAGGCCCTTGTTCTTGCAATTTTGCAAATGCTAGGCCTTGTTCTTTTATTTTGCACACGCTAGGCCCTTGTTCTTTTTATTTTGCACACGCTAGGCCCTTGTTCTTGCTATTTTGCACACGCTAGCCCTTGTTCTTGCATTTTGCACACGCTAGGCCCTTGTTCTTGCAATTTTGCACATGCTAGACCCTTGTTCTATTTATTTGCACACGCTAGGCCCTTGTTCTTGATTTTTTGCACACGCTAGGCCCTTGCTCTTGCTATTTTGCACTCGCTAGGCCCTTGTTCTTGCAATTTTGCACACGCTAGGCCCTTGTTCTTGCAATTTTGCACACGCTAGGCCTTGTTCTTTTATTTTGCACACGCTAGGCCCTTGTTCTTTTTTTTTGCACACGCTAGGCCCTTGTTCTTTTATTTTGCACACGCTAGGCCTTGTTCTTGCTATTTTGCACACGCTAGGCCCTTGTTCTTTTTTTTTTTGCACACGCTAGGCCCTTGTTCTTGCTATTTTGCACTCGCTAGGCCCTTGTTCTTGCAATTTTGCACACGCTAGGCCCTTGTTCTTGCAATTTTGCACATGCTAGGCCCTGTTCTTGCTATTTTGCACACGCTAGGCCCTTGTTCTTTTTATTTTGCACACGCTAGGCCCTTGTTCTTTTTATTTTGCACACGCTAGGCCCTTGTTCTTATATTTTGCACATGCTAGGCCCTTGTTCTTGCTATTTTGCACACGCTAGGCCCTTGTTCTTTTTATTTTGCACACGCTAGGCCCTTGTTCTTTTATTTTGCACAAGCTAGGCCCTTGTTCTTGCTATTTGCACACGCTATGCCCTTGTTCTTGCAATTTTGCACACGCTAGGCCCTTGGTCTTGCAATTTTGCACATGCTAGGCCCTTGTTCTTTTTATTTTGCACACGCTAGGCCCTTGTTCTTGCTATTTCGCGAATTCTAGGCCCTTGTTCTTGATTTTTTGCACACGCTAGGCCCTTGCTCTTGCAATTTTGCACACGCTAGGCCCTTGTTCTTTTTATTTTGCACTCGCTAGGCCTTGTTCTTGCAATTTTGCACACGCTAGGCCCTTGTTCTTGCAATTTTGCACACGCTAGGCCCTTGTTCTTTTTATTTTGCACACGCTAGGCCCTTGTTTGTTTATTTTGCACACGCTAGGCCCTTGTTCTTTTTATTTTGCACACGCTAGGCCTTGTTCTTGCTATTTTGCACCCGCTATGCCCTTGTTGTTTTTGTTTTGCACACGCTAGGCCCTTGCTCTTGCTATTTTGCACACGCTATGCCCTTGTTCTTTTTATTTCGCACACGCTAGGCCCTTGCTCTTGCTATTTCGCGAACGCTATGCCCTTGTTCTTGATTTTTTGCGCACGCTAGGCCCTTGCTCTTCCTGTTTTGCACTCGCCAGGCCCTTGCTCCTGCTATTTTGCACACGCTAGGCCCTTGTTCTTGCAATTTTGCACACGCTAGGCCCTTGTTCTTGCAATTTTGCATACGCTAGGCCCTTCTTCTATTTATTTTGCACACGCTAGGCCCTTGTTCTTTTTATTTTGCACAAGCTAGGCCCTTGTTCTTGCTATCTTTCACACGCTATGCCCTTGTTCTTTTTATTTTGCACACGCTAGGCCCTTGTTCTTGCAATTTTAAACATGCTAGACCCTTGTTCTTTTTATTTTGCACACGCTAGGCCCTTGCTCTTGCTATTTTGCGAACGCTAGGCCCTTGTTCTTGATTTTTTGCACACGCTAGGCCCTTGCTCTTGCAGTTTTGCACTCGCTAGGCCCTTGTTATTGCAATTTTGCACACGCTAGGCCATTGTTCTTGCAATTTTGCACACGCAAGGCCCTTGTTCTTTTTTTTTTGCACACGCTAGGCCCTTGTTCTTTTTATTTTGCACACGCTATGCCCTTGTTTTTTTTATTTTGCACACGCTAGGCCCTTGTTCTTGCAATTTTGCACATGCTAGACCCTTGTTCTTTTTATTTTGCACACGCTAGGCCCTTTTTCTTGCTATTTCGCGAACACAAGGCCCTTGTTCTTGTTTTTTTTGCACACGCTAGGCCCTTGCTCTTGCTATTTTGCACTCGCTAGGCCCTTGTTCTTGCAATTTTGCACACGCTAGGCCCTTGTTCTTGCAATTTTGCACACGCTAGGCCCTTGTTCTTTTTATTTTGCACACGCTAGGCCCTTGTTCTTATATTTTGCACATGCTAGGCCCTTGTTCTTGCTATTTTGCACACGCTATGCCCTTGTTCTTTTTATTTTGCACACGCTAGGCCCTTGTTCTTGCAATTTTGCACATGCTAGACTCTTGTTCTTTTGATTTTGCACACTCTAGGCCCTTGTTCTTGCTATTTCGCGAACGCTAGGCCCCTGTTCTTGATTTTTTGCACACGCGAGGCCCTTGCTCTTGCTATTTTGCACTCGCTAGGCCCTTGTTCTTGCAATTTTGCACACGCTAGGCCCTTGTTCTTGCAATTTTGCACACGCTAGGCCCTTGTTCTTGCTATTTTGCACACGCTAGGCCCATGTTCTTTTTATTTTGCACACGCTAGGCCCTTGTTCTTGCAATTTTGCACATGCTAGACCCTTGTTCTTTTTTTTTTTGCACACGCTAGGCCCTTGTTCTTGCTATTTCGCGAATGCTAGGCCCTTGTTCTTGATTTTTTGCACACGCTAGGCCCTTGCTCTTGCTACTTTGCACTCGCTAAGCCCTTGTTCTTGCAATTTTGCACATGCTAGGCCCTTGTTCTTGCAATTTTGCAAAGGCTAGGCCCTTGTTCTTTTTATTTTGCACACGCTAAGCCCTTGTTCTTGCTATTTCGCGAACGCTAGGCCCTTGTTCTTGATTTTGTGCACACGCTAGGCCCTTGCTCTTGCTATTTTGCACTCGCTAAGCCCTTGTTCTTGCAATTTTGCACATTCTAGGCCCTTGTTCTTGCAATTTTGCAAACGCTAGGCCCTTGTTCTTTTTATTTTGCACACGCTAGGCCCTTGTTCTTTTTATTTTGCACACGCTAGGCCCTTATTCTTGCTATTTTGCACACGCTATGCCCTTGTTCTTTTTATTTTGCACACGCTAGGCCCTTGGTCTTGCAATTTTGCACATGCTAGACCCTTGTTCTTTTTATTTTGCACACGCTAGGCCCTTGTTCTTGCTATTTCGTGAACGCTAGGCCCTTGTTCTTGATTTTTTGCACACGCTAGGCCCTTGCTCTTGCTATTTTGCACTCGCTAGGCCCTTGTTCTTGCAATTTTGCACACGCTAGGCCCTTGTTCTTGCAATTTTGCACACGCTAGGCCCTTGTTCTTTTTATTTTGCACACGCTAGGCCCTTGTTCTTTTTATTTTGCACACGCTAGGCCCTTGTTCTTTTTATTTTGCACACGCTAGGCCCTTGTTCTTGCTATTTTGCACCCGCTATGCCCTTGTTCTTTTTATTTTGCACACGCTAGGCCCTTGCTCTTGCTATTTTGCACATGCTAGACCCTTGTTGTTTTTATTTTGCACACGCTAGGCCCTTGTTCTTTTTAATTTGCACACGCTAGGCCCTTGTTCTTGCTATTTTACACACGCTATGCCCTTGTTGTTTTTGTTTTGCACACGCTAGGCCCTTGCTCTTGCTATTTTGCACACGCTATGCCCTTGTTCTTTTTATTTCGCACACGCTAGGCCCTTGCTCTTGCTATTTCGCGAACGCTATGCCCTTGTTCTTGATTTTTTGTGCACGCTAGGCCCTTGCTCTTCCTGTTTTGCACTCGCCAGGCCCTTGCTCCTGCTATTTTGCACACGCTAGGCCCTTGTTCTTGCTATTTTGCACACGCTATGCCTTTGTTCTTTTTATTTTGCACACGCTAGGCCCTTGTTCTTGCAATTTTGCACATGCTAGACCCTTGTTCTATTTATTTTGCACACGCTAGGCCCTTGTTCTTGATTTTTTGCACACGCTAGGCCCTTGCTCTTGCTATTTTGCACTCACTAGGCCCTTGTTCTTGCAATTTTGCACACGCTAGGCTCTTGTTCTTGCAATTTTGCACACGCTAGGCCCTTGTTCTTTTTATTTTGCACACGCTAGGCCCTTGTTCTTTTTATTTTGCACACGCTAGGCCCTTGTTCTTATATTTTGCACATGCTAGGCCCTTGTTCTTGCTGTTTTGCACATGCTATGCCCTTGTTCTTTTTACTTTGCACACGCTAGGCCCTTGTTCTTGCAATTTTGCATATGCTAGACCCTTGTTCTTTTTATTTTGCACATGCTAGGCCCTTGTTCTTGCTATTTCGCGAACGCTACGCCCTTGTTCTTGATTTTTTGCACACGCTAGGCCCTTGCTCTTGCTATTTTGCACACGCTAGGCCCTTGTTCTTGCTATTTTGCACACGCTAGGCCCTTGTTCTTGCAATTTTGCACACGCTAGGCCCTTGTTCTTGCTATTTTGCACACGCTAGGCCCTTGTTCTTTTTATTTTGCACAAGCTAGGCCCTTCTTCTAGCAATTTTGCACATGGTAGACCCTTGTTCTTTATATTTTGCACACGCTAGGCCCTTGTTCTTGCTATTTCGCAAACGCTAGGCCCTTGCTCTTGATTTTTTGCACACGCTAGGCCCTTGCTCTTGCTATTTTGCACTCGCTAAGCCCTTGTTCTTGCAATTTTGCACATGCTAGGTCCTTGTTCTTGCAATTTTGCAAACGCTAGGCCCTTGTTCTTTTTATTTTGCACACGCTAGGCCCTTGTTCTTTTTATTTTGCACACGCTATGCCCTTGTTCTTTTTATTTTGCACACGCTATGCCCTTGTTCTTTTTATTTTGCACATGCTAGGCCCTTGTTCTTGCAATTTTGCACATGCTAGACCCTTGTTCTTTTTATTTTGCACACGCTAGGCCCTTGTTCTTGCTATTTCGCGAACGCTAGGCCTTTGTTCTTGATTTTTGGCACACGCTAGGCCCTTGCTCTTGCTATTTTGCACTCGCTAGGCCCTTGTTCTTGCAATTTTGCACACGTTAGGCCCTTGTTGTTGCAATTTTGCACACGCTAGGCCCTTGTTCTTTTTATTTTGCACACGCTAGGCCCTTGTTATTTTTATTTTGCACACGCTAGGCCTTTGTTCTTGCTATTTTGCACACGCTATGCCCTTGTTCTTTTTATTTTGCACACGCTAGGCCCTTGCTATTGCTATTTTGCACTCGCTAGGCCCTTGTTCTTGCAATTTTGCACACGCTAGGCCCTTGTTCTTGCAATTTTGCACATGCTAGGCCCTTGTTCTTGCTATTTTGCACACGCTAGGCCCTTTTTCTTTTTATTTTGCACACGCTAGGCCCTTGTTCTTGCTATTTTGCACACGCTATGCCCTTGTTCTTTTCATTTTGCACACGCTAGGCCCTTGTTCTTGCTATTTCGCGAACGCTAGGCCCTTGTTCTTGATTTTTTGCACACGCTAGGCCCTTGCTCTTGCTATTTTGCACTCGCTAAGCCCTTGTTCTTGCAATTTTGCACATGCTAGGCCCTTGTTCTTGCAATTTTGCAAACGCTAGGCCCTTGTTCTTTTTTTTTTGCACACGCTAGGCCCTTGTTTTTTTTTATTTTGCACACGCTTTGCCCTTGTTCTTTTTATTTTGCACATGCTATGCCCTTGTTCTTTTTATTTTGCACATGCTAGGCCCCTCTTCTTGCAATTTTGCACATGCTAGGCCTATGTTCTTTTTATTTTGCACACGCTAGGCCCTTGTTCTTGCTATTTCGCGAACGCTAGGCCCTTGTTCTTGATTTTTTGCACACGCTAGGCCCTTGCTCTTGCTATTTTGCACTCGCTAGGCCCTTGTTCTTGCAATTTTGCACACGTTAGGCCCTTGTTCTTGCAATCTTGCACACGCTAGGCCCTTGTTCTTGATTTTTTGCATACGCTAGGCCCTTGCTCTTGCTATTTTGCACTCGCTAGGCCCTTGTTCTTGCAATTTTGCACACGCTAGGCCCTTGTTCTTGTAATTTTGCACACGCTAGGCCCTTGTTATTTTTATTTTGCACACGCTAGGCCCTTGTTCTTTTTATTTTGCACACGCTATGCCCTTGTTCTTTTTATTTTGCACACGCTAGGCCCTTGTTCTTGCAATCTTGCACATGCTAGACCCTTGTTCTTATTATTTTGCACACGCTATGCCCTTTTTCTTGCTATTTCGCGAACACAAGGCCCTTGTTCTTGTTTTTTTTGCACACGCTAGGCCCTTGCTCTTGCTATTTTGCACTCGCTAGGCCCTTGTTCTTGCAATTTTGCACACGCTAGGCCCTTGTTCTTGCAATTTTGCACACGCTAGGCCCTTGCTCTTGCTATTTTGCACTCGCTAGGCCCTTGTTCTTGCAATTTTGCACATGCTAGGCCCTTGTTCTTGCAATTTTGCACATGCTAGGCCCTTGTTCTTGCTATTTTGCACACGCTAGGCCCTTGTTCTTTTTATTTTGCACACGCTAGGCCCTTGTTCTTGCAATTTTGCATATGCTAGACCCTTGCTTTTTTTTTTTTGCACACGCTAGGCCCTTGTTGTTGCTATTTCGCGAACGCTAGGCCCTTGTTCTTTTTATTTTGCACACGCTAGGCCCTTGCTCTTGCTATTTTGCACTCGCTAAGCCCTTGTTCTTGCAATTTTGCACATGCTAGGCCCTTGTTCTTGCAATTTTGCAAACGCTAGGCCCTTGTTCTTTTTATTTTGCACACGCTAGGCCCTTGTTCTTTTTATTTTGCACACGCTAGGCCCTTGTTCTTGCTATTTTGCACACGCTATGCCCTTGTTCTTTTTATTTTGCACACGCTAGGCCCTTGTTCTTGCAAATTTGCACATGCTAGACCCTTGTTCTTTTCATTTTGCACACGCTAGGCCCTTGTTTTTGCAGCTTCGCGAACGCTAGGCCCTTGTTCTTGATTTTTTGCACACGCTAGGCCCTTGCTCTTGCTATTTTGCACTCGCTAGGCCCTTGTTCTTGCAATTTTGCACACACTAGGCCCTTGTTCTTGCAATTTTGCACACGCTAGGCCCTTGTTCTTTTTATTTTGCACACGCTAGGCCCTTGTTCTTGCAATTTGCACACACTAGGCCCTTGTTCTTGCAATTTTGCACACGCTAGGCCCTTGTTCTTTTTATTTTGGACACGCTAGGCCCTTGTTCTTTTTATTTTGCACACGCTATGCCATTGTTCTTTCATTTTGCACACGCTATGCCCTTGTTCTTTTTATTTTGCACATGCTAGGCCCCTGTTCTTGCAATTTTGCACATGCTAGGCCTATGTTCGTTTTATTTTGCACACGCTAGGCCCTTGTTCATGCTATTTCGCGGACGCTAGGCCCTTGTTCTTGATTTTTTGCACACACTAGGCCCTTGCTCTTGCTATTTTGCACTCGCTAGGCCCTTGTTCTTGCAATTTTGCACACGTTAGGCCCTTGTTCTTGCAATCTTGCACACGCTAGGCCGTTGTTCTTGATTTTTTGCACACGCTAGGCCCTTGCTCTTGCTATTTTGCACTCGCTAGGCCCTTGTTCTTGCAATTTTGCACACGCTAGGCCCTTGTTCTTGCAATTTTGCACACGCTAGGCCCATGTTCTTTTTATTTTGCACACGCTAGGCCCTTGTTCTTTTTATTTTGCACACACTATGCCCTTGTTCTTTTTATTTTGCACACGCTAGGCCCTTGTTCTTGCAATCTTGCACATGTTAGACCCTTGTTCTTTTTATTTTGCACACGCTAGGCCCTTTTTCTTGCTATTTCGCGAACACAAGGCCCTTGTTCTTTTTTTTTTGCACACGCTAGGCCCTTGCTCTTGCTATTTTGCACTTGCTAGGCCCTTGTTCTTGCAATTTTGCACACGCTAGGCCCTTGTTCTTGCAATTTTGCACACGCTAAGCCCTTGTTCTTTTTATTTTGCACACGCTAGGCCCTTGTTCTTATATTTTACACATGCTAGGCCCTTGTTCTTGCTATTTTGCACACGCTATGCCCTTGTTCTTTTTATTTTGCACACGCTAGGCCCTTGTTCTTGCAATTTTGCACATGCTAGACCCTTGTTCTTTTTATTTTGCACACGCTAGGCCCTTGTCATTGCTATTTCGCGAACGCTAGGCCCTTGTTCTTGTTTTTTTGCACACGCTAGGCCCTTGCTTCTGCTATTTTGCACTCGCTAGGCCCTTGTTCTTGCAATTCTGCACACGCTAGGCCCTTGTGCTTGCAATTTTGCACACGCTAGGCCCTTGTTCTTGCTATTTTGCACACGCTAGGCCCTTGTTTTTTTTATTTTGCACACGCTAGGCCCTTGTTCTAGCTATTTTGCACACGCTATGCCCTTGTTCTTTTTATTTTGCACACGCTAGGCCCTTGTTCTTGCAATTTTGCACATGCTAGACCCTTGTTATTTTTATTTTGCACACGCTAGGCCCTTGCTGTTGCAATTTTGCACACGCTAGGCCCTTGTTCTTTTTATTTTGCACACGCTAGGCCCTTGTTCATATATTTTGCACATGCTAGGCCCTTGTTCTTGCACTTTTGCACACGCTAGGCCCTTGTTCTTTTTATTTTGCACACGCTAGGCCCTTGTTCTTGCTATTTTGCACACGCTATGCCCTTGTTCTTTTTATTTTGCACACGCTAGGCCCTTGTTCTTGCAAATTTGCACATGCTAGACCCTTGTTCTTTTCATTTTGCACACGCTAGGCCCTTGTTTTTGCAGCTTCGCGAACGCTAGGCCCTTGTTCTTGATTTTTTGCACACGCTAGGCCCTTGTTCTTATATTTTGCACATGCTAGGCCCTTGTTCTTGCTATTTTGCACACGCTATGCCTTTGTTCTTTTCATTTTGCACACGCTAGGCCCTTGCTCTTGCAATTTTGCACACGCTAGGCCCTTGTTCTTTTTATTTTGCACACGCTAGGCCCTTGTTCTTATATTTTGCACATGCTAGGCCCTTGTTCTTGCAATTTTGCACACGCTAGGCCCTTTTTCTTTTTATTTTGCACACGCTAGGCCCTTGTTCTTATATTTTGCACATGCTAGGCCCTTGTTCTTGCTATTTTGCACACGCTATGCCCTTGTTCTTTTTATTTTGCACACGCTAGGCCCTTGTTCTTGCAATTTTGCACATGCTAGACCCTTGTTCTTTTTATTTTGCACACGCTAGGCCCTTGTTCTTGCTATTTCGCGAACGCTAGGCCCTTTTTCTTGATTTTTTGCACACGCTAGGCCCTTGCTCTTGCTATTTTGCACACGCTAGGCCCTTGTTCTTTTTATTTTGCACACGCTAGGCCCTTGTTCTTGCAATTTTGCACACGCTAGGCCCTTGTTCTTGCTATTTTGCACACGCTAGGCCCATGTTCTTATATTTTGCACATGCTAGGCCCTTGTTCTTGCAATTTTGCACACGCTAGGCCCTTTTTCTTTTTATTTTGCACACGCTAGGCCCTTGTTCTTATATTTTGCACATGCTAGGCCCTTGTTCTTGCTATTTTGCACACGCTATGCCCTTGTTCTTTTTATTTTGCACACGCTAGGCCCTTGTTCTTGCAATTTTGCACATGCTAGACCCTTGTTCTTTTTATTTTGCACACGCTAGGCCCTTGTTCTTGCTATTTTGCGAACGCTAGGCCCTTGTTCTTGATTTTTTGCACACGCTAGGCCCTTGCTCTTGCTATTTTGCACTCGCTAGGCCCTTGTTCTTGCAATTTTGCACACGCTAGGCCCTTGTTCTTGCAATTTTGCACACGCTAGGCCCTTGTTCTTGCTATTTTGCACACGCTAGGCCCATGTTCTTTTTATTTTGCACACGCTAGGCCCTTGTTCTTGCAATTTTGCACATGCTAGACCCTTGTTCTTTTTATTTTGCACACGCTAGGCCCTTGTTCTTGCTATTTCGCGAACGCTAGGCCCTTGTTCTTGATTTTTTGCACACGCTAGGCCCTTGCTCTTGCTATTTTGCACTCGCTAAGCCTTTGTTCTTGCAATTTTGCACATGCTAGGCCCTTGTTCTTGCAATTTTGCAAACGCTAGGCCCTTGTCCTTTTTATTTTGCACACGCTAGGCCCTTGTTCTTTTTATTTTGCACACGCCAGGCCCTTGTTTTTGCTATTTCGCGAACGCTAGGCCCTTGTTCTTGATTTTGTGCACACGCTAGGCCCTTGTTCTTGCAATTTTGCACACGCTAGGCCCTTCTTCGTTTTATTTTGCACACGCTAGGCCCGTGTTCTTTTTATTTTGCACAAACTAGGCCCTTGTTCTTGCAATCTTGCACACGCTATGCCCTTGATCTTTTTATTTTGTACACGCTAGGCCCTTGTTCTTGCAATTTTGCATATGCTAGACCCTTGTTCTTTTTATTTTGCACACGCTAGGCCCTTGTTCTTGCAATTTTGCACATGCTATGCCCTTGTTCTTTTTATTTTGAACACGCTAGGCCCTTGTTCTTGCAATTTTGCACATGCTAGACCCTTGTTCTTTTTATTATGCACATGCTAGGCCCTTGTTCTTGCTATTTCGCGAACGCTAGGCTCTTGTTCTTGCTATTTTGCACACGTTATGCCCTTGTTCTTTTTATTTTGCACACGCTAGGCCCTTGTTCTTGCTATGTTGCACATGCTAGACCCTTGTTCTTTTTATTTTGCACACGCTAGGCCCTTGCTCTTGCTATTTCGCGAACGCTAGGCCCTTGTTCTTGATGGTTTGCACACGCTAGGCCCTTGTTCTTGCAACTTTGCACACGCTAGGCCCTTGTTCTTGCAATTTTGCACACGCTAGGCCCTTGTTCTTTTTATTTTGCACACGCTAGGCCCTAGTTCTTTTTATTTTGCACATGCTAGGCCCTTGTTCTTGCTACTTTGCACACGCTATGCCCTTGTTCTTGCAACTTTGCACCCGTTAGGCCCTTGTTCTTGCAATTTTGCATACGCTAGGCCCTTGTTCTTTTTATTTTGCACACGCTAGGCCCTCGTTCTTTTTATTTTGCACACGCTAGGCCTTTGTTCTTGCTATTTTGCACACGCTATGCCCTTGTTCTTTTTATTTTGCACACGCTAGGCCCTTGCTCTTGCTATTTTGCACTCGCTAGGCCCTTGTTCTTGCAATTTTGCACACGCTAGGCCCTTGTTCTTGCAATTTTGCACATGCTAGGCCCTTGTTCTTGCTATTTTGCACACGCTAGGCCCTTGTTCTTTTTATTTTGCACACGCTAGGCCCTTGTTCTTGCTATTTTGCACTCGCTATGCCCTTGTTCTTTTGATTTTGCACACGCTAGGCCCTTGTTCTTGCAAATTTGCACATGCTAGACCCTTGTTCTTTTCATTTTGCACACGCTAGGCCCTTGTTCTTGCAGCTTCGCCAACGCTAGGCCCTTGTTCTTGTTTTTTTGCACACGCTAGGCCCTTGCTCTAGCTATTTTGCACTCGCTAGGCCCTTGTTCTTGCAATTTTGCACACGTTAGGCCCTTGTTCTTGCAATTTTGCACACGCTAGGCCCTTGTTCTTTTTATTTTGCACACGCTAGGCCCTTGTTCTTTTCATTTTGCACACACTATGCCCTTGTTCTTTTTATTTTGCACACGCTATGCCCTTGTTCTTTTTATTTTGCACATGCTAGGCCCTTGTTCTTTTTATTTTGCACACGCTAGGCCCTTGTTCTTGCTATCTCGCGAACGCTAGGCCCTTGTTCTTGATTTTTTGCACACGCTAGAACAAGCCCACGTCCATGTCCATGTCCACGTCCACGTCCACGTCCACGTCCATGTCTACGTCCACGTCCATGTCTTCGTCCAGGACCATGTCCACGTCCACGTCCACGTCCAGGACCATGTCCACGTCCACGTCCACGTCCACGTCCATGTCCACGTCCACGTCCACCTTCATGTCCACGTCCACGTCCACGTCCACGACCACGTCCACATCCACGTCCACGTCTACGTCCACGTCCACGTCCATGTCCACGTCTACGTCCACGTCCACGTCTACGTCCATGTCTACGTCCACGTCCACGTCTATGTCCACGTCTATGTCCACGTCCATGTCCACGTCCAAGTCGTCCACGTCCACGTCCACATCCACGTCCACGTCCACGTCCAAGTCCTCCACGTCCACGTCCACGTCCACGTCCACGTCCACTTCCACGTCCACGTCCACGTCCACGTACACGTTCACGTCCACGTCCACGTCCACGTCCACGTCCATGTCCATGTCCACGTCCACGTCCACATCTACGTCTACGTCCACGTCCACGTCCACGTCCATGTCCACGTCCACGTCCACGTCCACGTCCACGTCCATGTCCACGTCCACATCCATGTCCGCGTCCACGACCAGGTCCACGTCCACGTCAACGTCCACGTCCACGTCCACGTCCACGTCCACGTCCATGTTCCTCCACGTCCACGTCCACGACCAGGTCCACGTCCATGTCCACCTTCACGTCCACGTCTACGTCCATGTCTACGTCCACGTCCACGTCCACGACCATGTCTTCGTCCACGTCCATGTCCACGTCCAATTCCACGTCCACGTCCACGTCCACTTCCACGTCCATGTCCACGTCCACGTCCACGTCCACGCCCACGTCCACGACCACGTCCACGTCCACGTCCACGTCCACGTCTACGTCCATGTCCACGTCCACGTCCACGTCCATGTCCACGTCCACGTCCATGTCCACGTCCATGTCCACGTCAACGTCCATGTCCACGTCCACGTCCATGTCCACGTCCATGTCCATATCCACGTCCACGTTCACGACCACGTCCATGTTATTTGCACTCTAAGTTCCCATACTGACCGACCTGGCCAATGCACCATTTTCCATATACATATGCATTAGATTCCTTTCGAACCTTATTAGCTCACTAGATTTATATAGTTCCCACCTTCTGATCGAGTGAGACCGCTAGATTCCCTTTACTTTTTGAGAAATGAGCGTTTCCGTTCTCCTTGGCCCTAGTTGCACTATAAGTGCGAAATTCTGGCCAGACTGGCCGACGCACAATTTTCTCTACACATGTTCGTTAGTTACCTTTCAAACCCTTATGTTCACTAGATGAATATATTTCCTACTTTCTATTTGGGTGAGACCACTTGAATCCGTGTACTATGCGAGATCTGAGCGCTTCCGTTCTCCCTGGCATTTGCATTTTATGTTCCGATACTGACCGACCTGGCCAATGCACCATTTTCTCTATACCTGTGCGTTGAATACATTTCAAACCTTTTTAGCTGACTAGATTTATATATTTCCCACCTTCTGATTGAGTGAGACCGTTAGATTCCCTCTCCTTTTTGAGAAACGAGCGTTTCTGTTCTCCCTGGCCCCACCTGCACTATGAGTGTGAAATGCCGGCCAGACTGGCCGATGCACCATTTTCTCTACACATGTGGGTTTGTTACCTTTCAAACCCTTACGTTCACTAGATGAATATATTTCCTACCTTATATTTGAGTGAGACCACTAGATTCCGTGTATTATGCGAGATCTGAGCGGTTTTGTTCTCCCAGGCATTTGCACTCTAAGTTCCCATACTGACCGACCTGGCCAATGCACCACTTTTCATATACATATGCATTAGATTCGTTCCGAACCTTATTAGCTCACTAGATTTATATATTTCCCACCTTCTGATCGAGTGAGACCGCTAGATTCCCTTTACTTCTTGAGAAATGAGCGTTTCCATTCTCCTTGGCCCTACTTGCACTATGAGTGCGAAATGCCGGCCAGACTGGCCGATGCACCATTTTCTCTACACATCTGCGTTAGTTACCTTTCAAACCATTACGTTCACTAGATGAATTTATTTCCTACCTTCTATTTGAGTGAGACCACTAGATTCCGTGTACTATGCGAGATCTGAGCGCTTCCGTCCTCCCTGGCATTTGCACTCTAAGTTCCCATACTGACCGACCTGGCCAATGCACCACTTTCCATATACATATGCATTAGATTCTTTCCGAACCTTATTAGCTCACTATATTTATATATTTCCCACCTTCTGATCGAGTGAAAGCGCTAGATTCCCTTTACTTTTTGAGAAATGAGCGTTTCCGTTCTCCTTGGCCCTACTTGCACTATAAGTGCGAAATGCCGGCCAGACTGGCCGATGCACCATTTTCTCTACACATGTGCGTTAGTTACCTTTCAAACCCTTACGTCCACATCCACGTCCATGTCCACGTCCACGTCCATGTCCGCGTCCACGTCCGCGTCCACGTCCGCGTCCGCGTCCACGTCCACGTCCACGTCCACGTCCACGTCCACGTCCATGTCCGCGTCCACGTCCACGTCCACGTCCACGTCCACGTCACGTCCACGTCCATGTCTATGTCCACGTCCACGTCCATGTCCACGTCCACGTCCCGTCCACGTCCACGTCCATGTCCACGTCCACGTCCACGTCCACGTCAGGTCCACGTCCACGTCCACGTCAGGTCCACGTCACGTCCACGTCCACGTCCACGTCCACGTCCACGTCCACGTCACGTCCACCTCCACGTCCATGTCCACGTCCACGTCCACGTCCACGTCCATGTCCACATCCTTGTCCACGTCCACGTCTACGTTCACGTCCACGTCCACATCCATCGCCACATCCACGTCCACGTCCACGTCCACGTCCATGTCCACGACCATGTCCACGTCCACAACCACGTCCACGTCCATGTCCACGTCCATGTCCACGTCCACGACCACGTCCACGTCCACGTCCACGTCCACGTCCACGTCCACGTCCACGTCCACGTCCACGTCCACCTCCATGTCCACGTCCACGTCCACGTCCATGTCCACGTCCACGTCCACGTCCACGTCCATGTCCACGTCCAAGTCCTCCACGTCCACGTCCACGTCCACGTTCACGTCCATGTCCACGTCCAAGTTCTCCACGTCCACGTCCACGTCCACGTCCACGTCCATGTCCACGTCGACGTCCATGTCCACGTCCACGTCCACGTCCATGTCCACGTCCACGTCCATGTCCACGTCCACGTCCACGTCCATGTCCACGTCCAAGTCCTCCACGTCCACGTCCACGTCCACGTTCACGTCCATGTCCACGTCCAAGTTCTCCACGTCCACGTCCACGTCCAAGTTCTCCACGTCCACGTCCACGTCCACGTCCACGTCCACGTCCACGTCCACGTCCACGTCCAAGTCCTCCACGTCCACGTCGACGTCCACGTCCACGTCCACGTCCACGTCACGTCCACGTCCACGTCCACGACCATGTCCACGTCCACGTCCACATCCACGTCCATGTCCAGGTCCACGTCCAAGTCGACGTCCACGTCCACGACCACGACCACGTCCACGTCCACGACCACGTCCACGACCATGTCCACGTTCACGTCCACGTCCACGTCCACGACCACGTCCACGTCCACGTCCACGACCACATCCATGTCCACGTCCACGTCCACGTCCACGACCAGGTCCACGTCCACGTACACGTCCACGACCAGGTCCACGTCCACGTCCACGTCCACGTCCACTCCACGTCCACGTCCACGTCCACGTCCACGTCCACGTCCACCTCCACGTCCACGTCCACGTCCACGTCCACGTCCACGTCCACGTCCACGTCCATGTCCACGTCGACGTCCATGTCCACGTCCACGTCCACGTCCATGTCCACGTCCACGTCCATGTCCACGTCCACGTCCACGTCCATGTCCACGTCCAAGTCCTCCACGTCCACGTCCACGTCCACGTTCACGTCCATGTCCACGTCCAAGTTCTCCACGTCCACGTCCACGTCCACGTCCACGTCCATGTCCACGTCCAAGTCCTCCACGTCCACGTCCACGTCCACGTCCACGTCCACGTCGACGTCCACGTCCACGTCCACGTCCACGTCCACGTCACGTCCACGTCCACGTCCACGACCATGTCCACGTCCACGTCCACATCCACGTCCATGTCCAGGTCCACGTCCAAGTCGACGTCCACGTCCACGACCACGACCACGTCCACGTCCACGACCACGTCCACGTCCATGTCCACGTTCACGTCCACGTCCACGTCCACGACCACGTCCACGTCCACATCCACGACCACATCCATGTCCACGTCCACGTCCACGTCCACGACCAGGTCCACGTCCACGTACACGTCCACGACCAGGTCCACGTCCACGTCCACGTCCACGTCCACTCCACGTCCACGTCCACGTCCACGTCCACGTCCACGTCCACCTCCACGTCCACGTCCACGTCCACGTCCACGTCCACGTCCACGACCACGTCTTCATCCACGCCCACGTCCACGTTCACGTCCATGTCCACGTCCAAGTCCTTCACGTCCACGTCCACGTCTATGTCCACGTCCATGTCCACGTCCACGTCTACGTCCATGTCCACGTCCATGTCGTCCACGTCCATGTCCACGTCCACGACCATGTCCACGTCCACGTCCACGTCCACGACCACGTCCACGTCCACGTCCACGTCCACGTCCACGTCCACGTCCATGTCCACGTCCACGTCCACGTCCACGTCCATGTCCACGTCCACGTCCACGTCCACGTCCTCGACCATGTCTTCGTCCACGTCCACGTCCACGTCCATGTCCACGTCCAAGTCCTCCACGTCCACGTCCACGTCCACGTCCACGTCGACGTCCACGTCCACGTCCACGTCCACGTCACGTCCACGTCCACGTCCACGACCATGTCCACGTCCACGTCCACATCCACGTCCATGTCCAGGTCCACGTCCAAGTCGACGTCCACGTCCACGACCACGACCACGTCCACGTCCACGACCACGTCCACGTCCATGTCCACGTTCACGTCCACGTCCACGTCCACGACCACGTCCACGTCCACGTCCACGACCACATCCATGTCCACGTCCACGTCCACGTCCACGACCAGGTCCACGTCCACGTACACGTCCACGACCAGGTCCACGTCCACGTCCACGTCCACGTCCACTCCACGTCCACGTCCACGTCCACGTCCACGTCCACGTCCACCTCCACGTCCACGTCCACGTCCACGTCCACGTCCACGTCCACGTCCATGTCCACGTCGACGTCCATGTCCACGTCCACGTCCACGTCCATGTCCACGTCCACGTCCATGTCCACGTCCACGTCCACGTCCATGTCCACGTCCAAGTCCTCCACGTCCACGTCCACGTTCACGTCCATGTCCACGTCCAAGTTCTCCACGTCCACGTCCACGTCCACGTCCACGTCCATGTCCACGTCCAAGTCCTCCACGTCCACGTCCACGTCCACGTCCACGTCGACGTCCACGTCCACGTCCACGTCCACGTCACGTCCACGTCCACGTCCACGACCATGTCCACGTCCACGTCCACATCCACGTCCATGTCCAGGTCCACGTCCAAGTCGACGTCCACGTCCACGACCACGACCACGTCCACGTCCACGACCACGTCCACGTCCATGTCCACGTTCACGTCCACGTCCACGTCCACGACCACGTCCACGTCCACATCCACGACCACATCCATGTCCACGTCCACGTCCACGTCCACGACCAGGTCCACGTCCACGTACACGTCCACGACCAGGTCCACGTCCACGTCCACGTCCACGTCCACTCCACGTCCACGTCCACGTCCACGTCCACGTCCACCTCCACGTCCACGTCCACGTCCACGTCCACGTCCACGTCCACGACCACGTCTTCATCCACGCCCACGTCCACGTTCACGTCCATGTCCACGTCCAAGTCCTTCACGTCCACGTCCACGTCTATGTCCACGTCCATGTCCACGTCCACGTCTACGTCCATGTCCACGTCCATGTCCTCCACGTCCATGTCCACGTCCACGACCATGTCCACGTCCACGTCCACGTCCACAACCACGTCCACGTCCACGTCCACGTCAACGTCCACGTCCACGTCCATGTCCACGTCCACGTCCACGTCCACGTCCACGTCCACGTCCTCGACCATGTCTTCGTCCACGTCCACGTCCACGTCCATGTCCACGTCCAAGTCCTCCACGTCCACGTCCACGTCCACGTCCACGTCCACGTCCACGTCCAAGTCCACGTCCACGTCCATGTCCATGGCCGATGCACCATTTTCTCTACACATGTGCGTTAGTTACCTTTTGAACCCTTACGTTCACTAGATGAATTTATTTCCTACCTTCTATTTGAGTGAGACCACTAGATTCCGTGTACTATGCGAGATCTGAGCGCTTCCGTTCTCCCTAGCATTTGCACTCTAAGTTCCCATTCTGACCGACCTGGCCAATGCACCATTTTCCATATACATATGCATTAGATTCCTTTCGAACCTTATTAGCTCACTAGATTTATATATTTCCCACCTTCTGATCGAGTGAGACCGCTAGATTCCCTTTACTTTTTGAGAAATGAGCGTTTCCGTTCTCCTTGGCCCTACTTGCACTATAAGTGCGAAATGCCGGCCAGACTGGCCGATGCACCATTTTCTCTACACATGTTCTTGCTATTTTGCACTCGCTATGCCCTTGTTCTTTTGATTTTGCACACGCTAGGCCCTTGTTCTTGCAAATTTGCACATGCTAGACCCTTGTTCTTTTCATTTTGCACACGCTAGGCCCTTGTTCTTGCAGCTTCGCCAACGCTAGGCCCTTGTTCTTGTTTTTTTGCACACGCTAGGCCCTTGCTCTAGCTATTTTGCACTCGCTAGGCCCTTGTTCTTGCAATTTTGCACACGCTAGGCCCTTGTTCTTGCAATTTTGCACACGCTAGGCCCTTGTTCTTTTTATTTTGCACACGCTAGGCCCTTGTTCTTTTCATTTTGCACACACTATGCCCTTGTTCTTTTTATTTTGCACACGCTATGCCCTTGTTCTTTTTATTTTGCACATGCTAGGCCCTTGTTCTTTTTATTTTGCACACGCTAGGCCGTTGTTCTTGCTATTTCGCGAACGCTAGGCCCTTGTTCTTGATTTTTTGCACACGCTAGAACAAGCCCACGTCCATGTCCATGTCCACGTCCACGTCCACGTCCACGTCCATGTCTACGTCCACGTCCATGTCTTCGTCCAGGACCATGTCCACGTCCACGTCCACGTCCAGGACCATGTCCACGTCCACGTCCACGTCCACGTCCATGTCCACGTCCACGTCCACCTTCATGTCCACGTCCACGTCCACGTCCACGACCACGTCCACATCCACGTCCACGTCTACGTCCACGTCCACGTCCATGTCCACGTCTACGTCCACGTCCACGTCTACGTCCATGTCTACGTCCACGTCCACGTCTATGTCCACGTCTATGTCCACGTCCATGTCCACGTCCAAGTCGTCCACGTCCACGTCCACATCCACGTCCACGTCCACGTCCAAGTCCTCCACGTCCACGTCCACGTCCACATCCACGTCCACTTCCACGTCCACGTCCACGTCCACGTACACGTTCACGTCCACGTCCACGTCCACGTCCACGTCCATGTCCATGTCCACGTCCACGTCCACATCTACGTCTACGTCCACGTCCACGTCCACGTCCATGTCCACGTCCACGTCCACGTCCACGTCCATGTCCACGTCCACATCCATGTCCGCGTCCACGACCAGGTCCACGTCCACGTCAACGTCCACGTCCACGTCCACGTCCACGTCCACGTCCATGTTCCTCCACGTCCACGTCCACGACCAGGTCCACGTCCATGTCCACCTTCACGTCCACGTCTACGTCCATGTCTACGTCCACGTCCACGTCCACGACCATGTCTTCGTCCACGTCCATGTCCACGTCCAATTCCACGTCCACGTCCACGTCCACTTCCACGTCCATGTCCACGTCCACGTCCACGTCCACGCCCACGTCCACGACCACGTCCACGTCCACGTCCACGTCCACGTCTACGTCCATGTCCACGTCCACGTCCACGTCCATGTCCACGTCCACGTCCATGTCCACGTCCATGTCCACGTCAACGTCCATGTCCACGTCCACGTCCATGTCCACGTCCATGTCCATATCCACGTCCACGTCCACGTCCACGACCACGTCCATGTTATTTGCACTCTAAGTTCCCATACTGACCGACCTGGCCAATGCACCATTTTCCATATACATATGCATTAGATTCCTTTCGAACCTTATTAGCTCACTAGATTTATATATTTCCCACCTTCTGATCGAGTGAGACCGCTAGATTCCCTTTACTTTTTGAGAAATGAGCGTTTCCGTTCTCCTTGGCCCTAGTTGCACTATAAGTGCGAAATTCTGGCCAGACTGGCCGACGCACAATTTTCTCTACACATGTTCGTTAGTTACCTTTCAAACCCTTATGTTCACTAGATGAATATATTTCCTACTTTCTATTTGGGTGAGACCACTTGAATCCGTGTACTATGCGAGATCTGAGCGCTTCCGTTCTCCCTGGCATTTGCATTTTATGTTCCGATACTGACCGACCTGGCCAATGCACCATTTTCTCTATACCTGTGCGTTGAATACATTTCAAACCTTTTTAGCTGACTAGATTTATATATTTCCCACCTTCTGATTGAGTGAGACCGTTAGATTCCCTCTCCTTTTTGAGAAACGAGCGTTTCTGTTCTCCCTGGCCCCACCTGCACTATGAGTGTGAAATGCCGGCCAGACTGGCCGATGCACCATTTTCTCTACACATGTGGGTTAGTTACCTTTCAAACCCTTACGTTCACTAGATGAATATATTTCCTACCTTATATTTGAGTGAGACCACTAGATTCCGTGTATTATGCGAGATCTGAGCGGTTTTGTTCTCCCAGGCATTTGCACTCTAAGTTCCCATACTGACCGACCTGGCCAATGCACCACTTTTCATATACATATGCATTAGATTCGTTCCGAACCTTATTAGCTCACTAGATTTATATATTTCCCACCTTCTGATCGAGTGAGACCGCTAGATTCCCTTTACTTCTTGAGAAATGAGCGTTTCCATTCTCCTTGGCCCTACTTGCACTATGAGTGCGAAATGCCGGCCAGACTGGCCGATGCACCATTTTCTCTACACATCTGCGTTAGTTACCTTTCAAACCATTACGTTCACTAGATGAATTTATTTCCTACCTTCTATTTGAGTGAGACCACTAGATTCCGTGTACTATGCGAGATCTGAGCGCTTCCGTCCTCCCTGGCATTTGCACTCTAAGTTCCCATACTGACCGACCTGGCCAATGCACCACTTTCCATATACATATGCATTAGATTCTTTCCGAACCTTATTAGCTCACTATATTTATATTTTTCCCACCTTCTGATCGAGTGAAAGCGCTAGATTCCCTTTACTTTTTGAGAAATGAGCGTTTCCGTTCTCCTTGGCCCTACTTGCACTATAAGTGCGAAATGCCGGCCAGACTGGCCAATGCACCATTTTCTCTACACATGTGCGTTAGTTACCTTTCAAACCCTTACGTCCACATCCACGTCCATGTCCACGTCCACGTCCATGTCCGCGTCCACGTCCGCGTCCACGTCTGCGTCCGCGTCCGCGTCCGCGTCCACGTCCACGTCCACGTCCACGTCCACGTCCACGTCCATGTCCGCGTCCACGTCCACGTCCACGTCCACGTCCACGTCACGTCCACGTCCATGTCTATGTCCACGTCCACGTCCATGTCCACGTCCACGTCCCGTCCACGTCCACGTCCATGTCCACGTCCACGTCCACGTCCACGTCAGGTCCACGTCCACGTCCACGTCAGGTCCACGTCACGTCCACCTCCACGTCCACGTCCACGTCCACGTCCACGTCACGTCCACCTCCACGTCCATGTCCACGTCCACGTCCACGTCCACGTCCATGTCCACATCCTTGTCCACGTCCACGTCTACGTTCACGTCCACGTCCACATCCATCGCCACATCCACGTCCACGTCCACGTCCACGTCCATGTCCACGACCATGTCCACGTCCACAACCACGTCCACGTCCATGTCCACGTCCATGTCCACGTCCACGACCACGTCCACGTCCACGTCCACGTCCACGTCCACCTCCACGTCCACGTCCACGTCCACGTCCACGTCCACGTCCACGTCCACGTCCACCTCCATGTCCACGTCCACGTCCACGTCCATGTCCACGTCCACGTCCACGTCCACGTCCATGTCCACGTCCAAGTCTTCCACGTCCACGTCCACGTCCACGTTCACGTCCATGTCCACGTCCAAGTTCTCCACGTCCACGTCCACGTCCACGTCCACGTCCATGTCCACGTCGACGTCCATGTCCACGTCCACGTCCACGTCCATGTCCACGTCCACGTCCA
Source organism: Closterium sp. NIES-65 (assembly GCA_948144175.1). Lineage (NCBI taxonomy): Eukaryota > Viridiplantae > Streptophyta > Zygnematophyceae > Desmidiales > Closteriaceae > Closterium > Closterium sp. NIES-65. The sequence continues at coordinate 22,416 of CANXME010001312.1, forward strand.
TGTCCACGTCCACGTCCACGTCCATGTCCACGTCCAAGTCCTCCACGTCCACGTCCACGTCCACGTTCACGTCCATGTCCACGTCCAAGTTCTCCACGTCCACGTCCACGTCCACGTCCAAGTTCTCCACGTCCACGTCCACGTCCACGTCCACGTCCACGTCCACGTCCAAGTCCTCCACGTCCACGTCGACGTCCACGTCCACGTCCACGTCCACGTCACGTCCACGTCCACGTCCACGACCATGTCCACGTCCACGTCCACATCCACGTCCATGTCCAGGTCCACGTCCAAGTCGACGTCCACGTCCACGACCACGACCACGTCCACGTCCACGACCACGTCCACGTCCATGTCCACGTTCACGTCCACGTCCACGTCCACGACCACGTCCACGTCCACGTCCACGACCACATCCATGTCCACGTCCACGTCCACGACCAGGTCCACGTCCACGTACACGTCCACGACCAGGTCCACGTCCACGTCCACGTCCACGTCCACTCCACGTCCACGTCCACGTCCACGTCCACGTCCACCTCCACGTCCACGTCCACGTCCACGTCCACGTCCACGTCCACGTCCACGTCCATGTCCACGTCGACGTCCATGTCCACGTCCACGTCCACGTCCATGTCCACGTCCACGTCCATGTCCACGTCCACGTCCACGTCCATGTCCACGTCCAAGTCCTCCACGTCCACGTCTACGTCCACGTTCACGTCCATGTCCACGTCCAAGTTCTCCACGTCCACGTCCACGTCCACGTCCATGTCCACGTCCAAGTCTTCCACGTCCACGTCCACGTCCACGTCCACGTCCACGTCGACGTCCACGTCCACGTCCACGTCCACGTCCACGTCACGTCCACGTCCACGTCCACGACCATGTCCACGTCCACGTCCACATCCACGTCCATGTCCAGGTCCACGTCCAAGTCGACGTCCACGTCCACGACCACGACCACGTCCACGTCCACGACCACGTCCACGTCCATGTCCACGTTCACGTCCACGTCCACGTCCACGACCACGTCCACGTCCACATCCACGACCACATCCATGTCCACGTCCACGTCCACGTCCACGACCAGGTCCACGTCCACGTACACGTCCACGACCAGGTCCACGTCCACGTCCACGTCCACGTCCACTCCACGTCCACGTCCACGTCCACGTCCACGTCCACGTCCACCTCCACGTCCACGTCCACGTCCACGTCCACGTCCACGTCCACGTCCACGACCACGTCTTCATCCACGCCCACGTCCACGTTCACGTCCATGTCCACGTCCAAGTCCTTCACGTCCACGTCCACGTCTATGTCCACGTCCATGTCCACGTCCACGTCTACGTCCATGTCCACGTCCATGTCCTCCACGTCCATGTCCACGTCCACGACCATGTCCACGTCCACGTCCACGTCCACGACCACGTCCACGTCCACGTCCACGTCCACGTCCACGTCCATGTCCACGTCCACGTCCACGTCCACGTCCATGTCCACGTCCACGTCCACGTCCACGTCCTCAACCATGTCTTCGTCCACGTCCACGTCCACGTCCATGTCCACGTCCAAGTCCTCCACGTCCACGTCCACGTCCACGTCCACGTCCACGTCCAAATCCACGTCCACGTCCATGTCCATGGCCGATGCACCATTTTCTCTACACATGTGCGTTAGTTACCTTTTGAACCCTTACGTTCACTAGATGAATTTTTTTCCTACCTTCTATTTGAGTGAGACCACTAGATTCCGTGTACTATGCGAGATCTGAGCGCTTCCGTTCTCCCTAGCATTTGCACTCTAAGTTCCCATTCTGACCGACCTGGCCAATGCACCATTTTCCATATACATATGCATTAGATTCCTTTCGAACCTTATTAGCTCACTAGATTTATATATTTCCCACCTTCTGATCGAGTGAGACCACTAGATTCTCTCTACTTTTTGAGAAATGAGCGTTTTCGTTCTCCTTGGCCCTAGGTGCACGATAAGTGCGAAATGCCGGCCAGACTGGCCGATGCACAATTTTCCCTACACATGTGTGTTAGTTACCTTTCAAACCCTTACGTTCACTAGATGAATATATTTCATACTTTCTATTTGAGTGAGACCACTTGATTCCGTGTACTATGCGAGATCCGAGCGCTTCCGTTCTCCCTGGCATTTGCATTTTAAGTTCCGATACTGACCGACCTGGCCAATGCACCATTTTCTCTATACATGTGCGTTGAATACATTTCAAACCTTATTAGCTCACTAGATAAATATATTTCCCACCTTCTGATCGAGTGAGACCGCTAGATTCCCTCTACTTTTTGAGAAACGAGCGTTTCCGTTCTCCCTGGCCCCACCTGCACTATGAGTGCGAAATGCCGGCCAAACTGGCCGATGCACCATTTTCTCTACACATGTACGTTAGTTACCTTTCAAACCCTTACGTTCACTGGATGAATAAATTTCCTACCTTATATTTGAGTGAGACCACTAGATTCCGTGTATTATGCGAGATCTGAGCGGTTCCGTTCTCCGAGGCATTTGCACTCCAAGTTCCCATACTGACCGACCTGGCCAATGCACCATTTTCCATATACATATGCATTAGATTCCTTTCGAACCTTGTTAGCTCACTAGATTTATATATTTCCCACTTTCTGATCGAGTGAGACCGTTAGATTCCCTCTACTTTTTGAGAAACGAGCGTTTCCGTTCTCCTTGGCCCTACTTGCACTATAAGTGCGAAATGCCAGCCAGACTGGCCGATGCACCATTTTCTCTACACATGTGCGTTAGTTACCTTTCAAACCCTTACGTTCACTAGATGAATTTATTTCCTACCTTCTATTTGAGTGAGACCACTAGATTCCGTGTACGATGCAAGATCTGAGCGCTTCCTTTCTCCCTAGCATTTGTACTCTAAGTTCCCATACTGACCGACCTGGCCAATACACCATTTTCCATATACATATGCATTAGATTCCTTTCGAACCTTATTAGGTCACTAGATTTATATATTGCAAGAACAAGGGCCTAGCGTGTGCAAAATTGCAAGAACAAGGGCCTAGCGAGTGCAAAATAGCAAGAGCAAAGGCCTAGCGTGTGCAAAAAAACAAGAACAAGGGCCTAGCGTTCGCGAAGCTGCAAGAACAAGGGCCTAGCGTGTGCAAAATGAAAAGAACAAGGGTCTAGCATGTGCAAATTTGCAAGAACAAGGGCCTAGTGTGTGCAAAATAAAAAGAACAAGGGCATAGCGAGTGCAAAATAGCAAGAACAAGGGCCTAGCGTGTGCAAAATAAAAAGAACAAGGGCATAGCGTGTGCAAAATAGCAAGAACAAGGGCCTAGCATGTGCAAAATTGCAATAACAAGGGCCTAGCGTGTGCAAAATTGCAAGAACAAGGGCCTAGCGAGTGCAAAATAGCAAGAGCAAGGGCCTAGCGTGTGCAAAATAAAAAGAACAAGGGCATAGCGTGTGCAATATAGCAAGAACAAAGGCCTAGCGTGTGCAAAATAAAAAGAACGAGGGCCTAGCGTGTGCAAAATAAAATGGAACAAGGGCCTAGCGTATGCAAAATTGCAAGAACAAGGGCCTAACGTGTGCAAAGTTGCAAGAACAAGGGCCTAGCGAGTGCAAAATAGCAAGAGCAAGGGCCTAGCGTGTGCAAAAAATCAAGAACAAGGGCCTAGCGTTCGCGAAATAGCAAGAACAAGGGCCTAGTGTGTTCAAATTAAAAAGAACAAGGGCATAGCGTGTGCAAAGTAGCAAGAACAAGGGCCTAGCATGTGCAAAATAACAAGAACAAGGGCCTAGCGTGTGCAAAATAAAAAGAACAAGGCCCTAGCGTGTGCAAAATTGCAAGAACAAGGGCCTAGCGTGTACAAAGTTGCAAAAACAAGGGCCTAGCGTGTGCAAAAAATCAAGAACAAGGGCCTAGCGTTCGCGAAATAGCAAGAGCAAGGGCCTAGCGTGTGCAAAATAAAAAGAACAAGGGTCTAGCATGTGCAAAATAGCAAGAACAAGGGCCTAGCGTGTGCAAAATAAAAAGAACAAGGGCATAACGTGTGCAAAATAGCAAGAACAAGGGCCTAGCGTTCGCAAAATAGCAAGAACAAGGGCCTAGCATTTGCATAATAAAAAGAACAAGGGTCTAGCATGTGCAAAATTGCAAGAACAAGGGCCTAGCGTGTTCAAAATAAAAAGAACAAGGGCATAGCATGTGCAAAATAGCAAGAACAAGGGCCTAGCGTGTGCAAAATAAAAAGAACAAGGGTCTAGCATATGCAAAATTGCAAGAACAAGGGCCTAGCGTGTACAAAATAAAAAGATCAAGGGCATAGCGTGTGCAAGATTGCAAGAACAAGGGCCTAGCTTGTGCAAAATAAAAAGAACACGGGCCTAGCGTGTGCAAAATAAAACGAAGAAGGGCCTAGCGTGTGCAAAATTGCAAGAACAAGGGCCTAGCGTGTGCAAAATTGCAAGAACAAGGGCCTAGCGAGTGCAAAATAGCAAGAGCAAGGGCCTAGCGTGTGCAAAAAATCAAGAACAAGGGCCTAGCGTTCGCGAAATAGCAAGAACAAGGGCCTAGCGTGTGCAAAATAAATAGGACAAGGGTCTAGCATGTGCAAAGTTGCAAGAACAAGGACCTAGCGTGTGCACAATAAAAAGAACAAGGGCATAGCGTGTGCAAAATAGCAAGAACAAGGGCCTAGCGTGTGCAAAATAAAAAGAACAAGGGCCTAGCGTGTGCAAAATAAAAAGAACAAGGGCCTAGCGTATGCAAAAAATCAAGAGCAAGGGCCTAGCGTGTGCAAAAAATCAAGAACAAGGGCCTAGCGTTCGCGAAATAGCAGGAACAAGGGCCTAGCGTGTGCAAAATAAAAAGAACAAGGGTCTAGCATGTGCAAAATTGCAAGAACAAGGGCCTAGCGTGTGCAAAATAAAAAGAACAAGGGCATAGCGTTTGCAAAATAGAAAGAACAAGGGCCTAGCGTGTGCAAAAAAAAAAGAACAAGGGCCTAGCGTGTGCAAAATTGCAAGAACAAGGGCCTAACGTGTGCAAAATTGCAAGAACAAGGACCTAGCGAGTGCAAAATAGCAAGAGCAAGGGCATAGCATGTGCAAAAAATCAAGAACAAGGGCCTAGCGTGTGCAAAGTAAAAAGAACAAGGGTCTAGCATGTGCAAAATTGCAAGAACGAGGGCCTAGCATGTGCAAAATAAAAAGAACAAGGGCATAGCGTGTGCAAAATAAAAAGAACAAGGGCCTAGCGTGTGCAAAATAAAAAGAACAAGGGCCTAGCGTGTGCAAAATAGCAAGAACAAAGGCCTAGCGTGTGCAAAATAAAAAGAACGAGGGCCTAGCGTGTGCAAAATAAAAAGAACAAGGGCCTAGCGTATGCAAAATTGCAAGAACAAGGGCCTAACGTGTGCAAAGTTGCAAGAACAAGGGCCTAGCGAGTGAAAAATAGCAAGAGCAAGGGCCTAGCGTGTGCAAAAAATCAAGAACAAGGGCCTAGCGTTCGCGAAATAGCAAGAACAAGGGCCTAGTGTGTTCAAATTAAAAAGAACAAGGGCATAGCGTGTGCAAAGTAGCAAGAACAAGGGCCTAGCATGTGCAAAATAAAAAGAACAAGGGCCTAGCGTGTGCAAAATAAAAAGAACAAGGCCCTAGCGTGTGCAAAATTGCAAGAACAAGGGCCTAGCGTGTGCAAAGTTGCAAGAACAAGGGCCTAGCGTGTGCAAAAAATCAAGAACAAGGGCCTAGCGTTCGCGAAATAGCAAGAGCAAGGGCCTAGCGTGTGCAAAATAAAAAGAACAAGGGTCTAGCATGTGCAAAATAGCAAGAACAAGGGCCTAGCGTGTGCAAAAAAAAAAGAACAAGGGCCTAGCGTGTGCAAAATTGCAAGAACAAGGGCCTAACGTGTGCAAAATTGCAAGAACAAGGACCTAGCGAGTGCAAAATAGCAAGAGCAAGGGCATAGCATGTGCAAAAAATCAAGAACAAGGGCCTAGCGTGTGCAAAGTAAAAAGAACAAGGGTCTAGCATGTGCAAAATTGCAAGAACGAGGGCCTAGCATGTGCAAAATAAAAAGAACAAGGGCATAGCGTGTGCAAAATAAAAAGAACAAGGGCCTAGCGTGTGCAAAATAAAAAGAACAAGGGCCTAGCGTGTGCAAAATAGCAAGAACAAAGGCCTAGCGTGTGCAAAATAAAAAGAACGAGGGCCTAGCGTGTGCAAAATAAAAAGAACAAGGGCCTAGCGTATGCAAAATTGCAAGAACAAGGGCCTAACGTGTGCAAAGTTGCAAGAACAAGGGCCTAGCGAGTGAAAAATAGCAAGAGCAAGGGCCTAGCGTGTGCAAAAAATCAAGAACAAGGGCCTAGCGTTCGCGAAATAGCAAGAACAAGGGCCTAGTGTGTTCAAATTAAAAAGAACAAGGGCATAGCGTGTGCAAAGTAGCAAGAACAAGGGCCTAGCATGTGCAAAATAAAAAGAACAAGGGCCTAGCGTGTGCAAAATAAAAAGAACAAGGCCCTAGCGTGTGCAAAATTGCAAGAACAAGGGCCTAGCGTGTGCAAAGTTGCAAGAACAAGGGCCTAGCGTGTGCAAAAAATCAAGAACAAGGGCCTAGCGTTCGCGAAATAGCAAGAGCAAGGGCCTAGCGTGTGCAAAATAAAAAGAACAAGGGTCTAGCATGTGCAAAATAGCAAGAACAAGGGCCTAGCGTGTGCAAAATAAAAAGAACAAGGGCAGAACGTGTGCAAAATAGCAAGAAAAAGGGCCTAGCGTTCGCGAAATAGCAAGAACAAGGGCCTAGCATGTGCATAATAAAAAGAACAAGGGTCTAGCATGTGCAAAATTGCAAGAACAAGGGCCTAGCGTGTTCAAAATAAAAAGAACAAGGGCATAGCATGTGCAAAATAGCAAGAACAAGGGCCTAGCGTGTGCAAAATAAAAAGAACAAGGGCCTAGCATATGCAAAATTGCAAGAACAAGGGCCTAGCGTGTACAAAAAAAAAAAATCAAGGGCATAGCGTGTGCAAGATTGCAAGAACAAGGGCCTAGCTTGTGCAAAATAAAAAGAACACGGGCCTAGCGTGTGCAAAATAAAAAGAAGAAGGGCCTAGCGTGTGCAAAATTGCAAGAACAAGGGCCTAGTGTGTGCAAAATTGCAAGAACAAGGGCCTAGCGAGTGCAAAATAGCAAGAGCAAGGGCCTAGCGTGTGCAAAAAATCAAGAACAAGGGCCTAGCGTTCGCGAAATAGCAAGAACAAGGGCCTAGCGTGTGCAAAATAAAAAGGACAAGGGTCTAGCATGTGCAAAGTTGCAAGAACAAGGACCTAGCGTGTGCACAATAAAAAGATCAAGGGCATAGCGTGTGCAAAATAGCAAGAACAAGGGCCTAGCGTGTGCAAAATAAAAAGAACAAGGGCCTAGCATGTGCAAAATAAAAAGAACAAGGGCCTAGCGTATGCAAAAAATCAAGAGCAAGGGCCTAGCATGTGCAAAAAATCAAGAACAAGGGCCTAGCGTTCGCGAAATAGCAGGAACAAAGGCCTAGCGTGTGCAAAATAAAAAGAACAAGGGTCTAGCATGTGCAAAATTGCAAGAACAAGGGCCTAGCGTGTGCAAAATAAAAAGAACAAGGGCATAGCGTTTGCAAAATAGCAAGAACAACGGCCTAGCGTGTGCAAAAAAAAAAGAACAAGGGCCTAGCGTGTGCAAAATTGCAAGAACAAGGGCCTAACGTGTGCAAAATTGCAAGAACAAGGACCTAGCGAGTGCAAAATAGCAAGAGCAAGGGCCTAGCATGTGCAAAAAATCAAGAACAAGGGCCTAGCGTTCGCGAAATAGCAAGAACAAGGGCCTAGCGTGTGCAAAGTAAAAAGAACAAGGGTCTAGCATGTGCAAAATTGCAAGAACGAGGGCCTAGCATGTGCAAAATAAAAAGAAGAAGGGCATAGCGTGTGCAAAATAAAAAGAACAAGGGCATAGCGTGTGCAAAATAAAAAGAACAAGGGCCTAGCGTGTGCAAAATAAAAAGAACAAGGGCCTAGCTTGTGCAAAATTGCAAGAACAAGGGCCTAGCGTGTGCAAAATTGCAAGAACAAGGGCCTAGCGAGTGCAAAATAGCAAGAGCAAGGGCCTAGCGTATGCAAAAAAATCAAGAACAGGGGCCTAGCGTTCTCGAAATTGCAAGAACAAGGGCCTAGGGTGTGCAAAATGAAAAGAACAAGGGTCTAGCATGTGCAAAATTGCAAGAACAAGGGCCTAGCGTGTGCACAATAAAAAGAACAAGGGCATAGCGTGTGCAAAATAGCAAGAACAAGGGCCTAGCGTGTGCAAAATAAAAAGAACAAGGGCCTAGCGTGTGCAAAATAAAAAGAACAAGGGCCTAGCGTATACAAAAAATCAAGAGCAAGGGCCTAGCGTGTGCAAAAAATCAAGAACAAGGGCCTAGCGTTCGCGAAATAGCAGGAACAAGGGCCTTGCGTGTGCAAAATAAAAAGAACAAGGGTCTAGCATGTGCAAAATTGCAAGAACAAGGGCCTAGCGTGTGCAAAATAAAAAGAACAAGGGCATAGCGTTTGCAAAATAGCAAGAACAAGGGCCTAGCGTGTGCAAAAAAAAAAGAACAAGGGCCTAGCGTGTGCAAAATTGCAAGAACAAGGGCCTAACGTGTGCAAAATTGCAAGAACAAGGACCTAGCGAGTGCAAAATAGCAAGAGCAAGGGCATAGCATGTGCAAAAAATCAAGAACAAGGGCCTAGCGTTCGCGAAATAGCAAGAACAAGGGCCTAGCGTGTGCAAAGTAAAAAGAACAAGGGTCTAGCATGTGCAAAATTGCAAGAACGAGGGCCTAGCATGTGCAAAATAAAAAGAACAAGGGCATAGCGTGTGCAAAATAAAAAGAACAAGGGCATAGCGTGTGCAAAATAAAAAGAACAAGGGCCTAGCGTGTGCAAAATAAAAAGGACAAGGGCATAGCGTGTACAAAAAAAAAAGATCAAGGGCATAGCGTGTGCAAGATTGCAAGAACAAGGGCCTAGCTTGTGCAAAATAAAAAGAACACGGGCCTAGCGTGTGCAAAATATAAAGAAGAAGGGCCTAGCGTGTGCAAAATTGCAAGAACAAGGGCCTAGTGTGTGCAAAATTGCAAGAACAAGGGCCTAGCGAGTGCAAAATAGCAAGAGCAAGGGCCTAGCGTGTGCAAAAAATCAAGAACAAGGGCCTAGCGTTCGCAAAATAGCAAGAACAAGGGCCTAGCGTGTGCAAAATAAAAAGGACAAGGGTCTAGCATGTGCAAAGTTGCAAGAACAAGGACCTAGCGTGTGCACAATAAAAAGATCAAGGGCATAGCGTGTGCAAAATAGCAAGAACAAGGGCCTAGCGTGTGCAAAATAAAAAGAACAAGGGCCTAGCGTGTGCAAAATAAAAAGAACAAGGGCCTAGCGTATGCAAAAAATCAAGAGCAAGGGCCTAGCATGTGCAAAAAATCAAGAACAAGGGCCTAGCGTTCGCGAAATAGCAGGAACAAAGGCCTAGCGTGTGCAAAATAAAAAGAACAAGGGTCTAGCATGTGCAAAATTGCAAGAACAAGGGCCTAGCGTGTGCAAAATAAAAAGAACAAGGGCATAGCGTTTGCAAAATAGCAAGAACAACGGCCTAGCGTGTGCAAAAAAAAAAGAACAAGGGCCTAGCGTGTGCAAAATTGCAAGAACAAGGACCTAGCGAGTGCAAAATAGCAAGAGCAAGGGCCTAGCATGTGCAAAAAATCAAGAACAAGGGCCTAGCGTTCGCGAAATAGCAAGAACAAGGGCCTAGCGTGTGCAAAGTAAAAAGAACAAGGGTCTAGCATGTGCAAAATTGCAAGAACGAGGGCCTAGCATGTGCAAAATAAAAAGAACAAGGGCATAGCGTGTGCAAAATAAAAAGAACAAGGGCATAGCGTGTGCAAAATAAAAAGAACAAGGGCCTAGCGTGTGCAAAATAAAAAGAACAAGGGCCTAGCGTGTGCAAAATTGCAAGAACAAGGGCCTAGCGTGTGCAAAATTGCAAGAACAAGGGCCTAGCGAGTGCAAAATAGCAAGAGCAAGGGCCTAGCGTATGCAAAAAATCAAGAACAGGGGCCTAGCGTTCGCGAAATTGCAAGAACAAGGGCCTAGGGTGTGCAAAATGAAAAGAACAAGGGTCTAGCATGTGCAAAATTGCAAGAACAAGGGCCTAGCGTGTGCAAAATAAAAAGAACAAGGGCATAGCGTGTGCAAAATAGCAAGAACAAGGGCCTAGCGTGTGCAAAATAAAAAGAACAAGGGCCTAGCGTGTGCAAAATAGCAAGAACAAGGGCCTAGCGTGTGCAAAATAGCAAGAGCAAGGGCCTAGCGTGTGCAGAATTGCAAGAACAAGGGCCTAGTGAGTGCAAAATAGCAAGAGCAATGGCCTAGCGTGTGCAAAAAATCAAGAACAAGGGCCTAGCGTGTGCAAAATAAAAAGAACAAGGGTCTAGCATGTGCAAAGTTGCAAGAACAAGGACCTAGCGTGTGCACAATAAAAAGAACAAGGGCATAGCGTGTGCAAAATAAAAAGAACAAGGGCATAGCGTGTGCAAAATAAAAAGAACAAGGGCCTAGCGTTTGCAAAATAAAAAGAACAAGGGCCAAGAGTGCAAAATTGCAAGAACAAGGGCCTAGCGTGTGCAAAATTGCAAGAACAAAGGCCTAGCGAGTGCAAAATAGCAAGAGCAAGGGCCTAACGTGTGCAAAAATTCAAGAACAAGGGCCTAGCGTTCGCGAAATTGCAAGAACAAGGTCCTAGCGTGTGCAAAATGAAAAGAACAAGGGTCTAGCATGTGCAAAAATGCAAGAACAAGGGCCTAGCGTGTGCAAAATAAAAAGAACAAGGGCATAGCGTGTGCAAAATAGCAAGAACAAGGGCCTAGCGTGTGCAAAATAAAAAGAACAAGGCCCTAGCGTGTGCAAAATAAAAAGAACAAGGGCCTAGAGTTTGCAAAATTGCAAGAACAAGGGCTTAGCGAGTGCAAAATAGCAAGAGCAAGGGCCTAGCGTGTGCAAAAAATCAAGAACAAGGGCCTAGCGTTCGCGAAATAGCAAGACCAAGGGCCTAGCGTGTGCAAAATAAAAAGAACAAGGGTCTAGCATGTGCAAAATTGCAAGAACAAGGGCTTAGCGTGTGCAAAATAAAAAGAACAGGGGCCTAGCGTGTGCAAAATAGCAAGAACAAGGGCCTAGCGTGTGCAAAATTGCAAGAACAAGGGCCTAGCGTGTGCAAAATTGCAAGAACAAGGGCCTAGCGAGTGCAAAATAGCAAGAGCAAGGGCCTAGCGTGTGCAAAAAATCAAGAACAAGGGCCTAGCATTCGCGAAATAGCGAGAACAAGGGCCTAGCGTGTGCAAAATAAAAAGAACAAGGGTCTAGTATGTGCAAAATTGCAAGAACAAGGGCCTAGCGTGTGCAAAATAAAAAGAACAAGGGCATAGCGTGTGCAAAATAGCAAGAACAAGGGCCTAGCATGTGCAAAATATAAGAACAAGGGCCTAGCGTGTGCAAAATAAAAAGAACAAGGGCCTAGCGTGTGCAAAATTGCAAGAACAAGGGCCTAGCGTGTGCAAAATAGCAAGAACAAGGGCCTAGCGAGTGCAAAATAGCAAGAGCAAGGGCCTAGCGTGTGTAAAAAAACAAGAACAAGGGCCTTATGTTCGCAAAATAGCAAGAAAAATGGCCTAGCGTGTGCAAAATAAAAAGAACAAGGGTCTAGCATGTGCAAAATTGCAAGAACAAGGGCCTAGCGTGTGCGAAATAAAAAGAACAAGGGCATAGCGTGTTGAAAATAAAAAGAACAAGGGCCTAGCGTGTGCAAAATAAAAAGAACAAGGGCCTAGCGTGTGCAATATTGCAAGAACAAGGGCCTAGCGTGTGCAAAATTGCAAGAACAAGGGCCTAGCAAGTGCAAAATTGCAAGAGCAAGGGCCTAGCGTGTGCAAAAAATCAAGAACAAGGGCCTAGCGTTCGCGAAATAGCAAGAGCAAGGGCCAAGCGTGTGCAAAAAAAAAAGAACAAGGGCCTAGCGTGTGCACAATAAAAAGAACAAGAGCCTAGCGTGTGCAAAATTGCAAGAACAAGGGCCTAGCGTGTGCAAAATTGCAAGAACAAGAGCCTAGCGAGTGCAAAATAGCAAGAGCAAGGGCCTAGCGTGTGCAAAAAATCAAGAACAAGAGCCTAGCGTTCGCGAAATTGCAAGAACAAGGTCCTAGGGTGTGCAAAATGAAAAGAACAAGGGTCTAGCATGTGCAAAAATGCAAGAACAAGGGCCTAGCGTGTGCAAAATAAAAAGAACAAGGGCATAGCGTGTGCAAAATAGCAAGAACAAGGGCCTAGCGTGTGCAAAATAAAAAGAACAAGGGCCTAGCATGTGCAAAATAAAAAGAACAAGGGCCTAGCGTTTGCAAAATTGCAAGAACAAGGGCCTTGCATGTGCAAAATTGCAAGAACAAGGGCTTAGCGAGTGCAAAATAGCAAGAGCAAGGGCCTAGCGTGTGCAAAAAATCAAGAACAAGGGCCTAGCGTTCGCGAAATAGCAAGAACAAGGGCCTAGCGTGTGCAAAATAAAAAGAACAAGGGTATAGCATGTGCAAAATTGCAAGAACAAGGGCCTAGCGTGTGCAAAATAAAAAGAACAAGGGCCTAGCGTGTGCAAAATAGCAAGAACAAGGGCCTAGCGTGTGCAAAATTGCAAGAACAAGGGCCTAGCGTGTGCAAAATTGCAAGAACAAGGGCCTAGCGAGTGCAAAATAGCAAGAGCAAGGGCCTAGCGTGTGCAAAAAATCAAGAACAAGGGCCTAGCGTTCGCGAAATAGCATGAACAAGGGCCTAGCGTGTGCAAAATAAAAAGAACAAGGGTCTAGTATGTGCAAAATTGCAAGAACATAGGCCTAGCGTGTGCAAAATAAAAAGAACAAGGGCATAGCGTGTGCAAAATAGCAAGAACAAGGTCATAGCATGTGCAAAATATAAGAACAAGGGCCTAGCGTGTGCAAAATAAAAAGAACAAGGGCCTAGCGTGTGCAAAATTGCAAGAACAAGGGCCTAGCGTGTGCAAAATTGCAAGAACAAGGGCCTAGCGAGTGCAAAATAGCAAGAGCAAGGGCCTAGCGTGTGTAAAAAAACAAGAACAAGGGCCTTGTGTTCGCGAAATAGCAAGAAAAATGGCCTAGCGTGTGCAAAATAAAAAGAACAAGGGTATAGCGTGTGCAAAATAAAAAGAACAAGGGCCTAGCGTGTGCAAAATAAAAAGAACAAGGGCATAGCGTGTGCAAAATAAAAAGAACAAGGGCCTAGCGTGTGCAAAATAGAAAGAACAAGGGCCTAGCGTGTGCAAAATTGCAAGAACAAGGGCCTAGCGAGTGCAAAATTGCAAGAGCAAGGGCCTAGCGTGTGCAAAAAATCAAGAACAAGGGCCTAGCGTTCGCGAAATAGCAAGAGCAAGGGCCCAGCGTGTGCAAAATAAAAAGATCAAGGGTCTAGCATGTGTAAAATTGCAAGAACAAGGGCCTAGCGTGTGCAAAATAAAAAGAACAAGGGCATAGCGTGTGCAAGATAGAAAGAACAAGGGCCTAGCTTGTGCAAAATAAAAAGAACAAGGGCCTAGCGTGTGCAAAATAAAAAGAATAAGGGCCTAGCGTATGGAAAGTTGCAAGAACAAGGGCCTAGAGTGTGCAAAATTGCAAGAACAAGGGCCTAGCGAGTGCAAAATAGCAAGAGCAAGGGCCTAGCGTGTGCAAAAAATCAAGAACAAGGGCCTAGCGTTCGCGAAATAGCATGAACAAGGGCCTAGCGTGTGCAAAATAAAAAGAACAAGGGTCTAGTATGTGCAAAATTGCAAGAACATAGGCCTAGCGTGTGCAAAATAAAAAGAACAAGGGCATAGCGTGTGCAAAATAGCAAGAACAAGGTCCTAGCATGTGCAAAATATAAGAACAAGGGCCTAGCGTGTGCAAAATAAAAAGAACAAGGGCCTAGCGTGTGCAAAATTGCAAGAACAAGGGCCTAGCGTGTGCAAAATTGCAAGAACAAGGGCCTAGCGAGTGCAAAATAGCAAGAGCAAGGGCCTAGCGTGTGTAAAAAAACAAGAACAAGGGCCTTGTGTTCGCGAAATAGCAAGAAAAATGGCCTAGCGTGTGCAAAATAAAAAGAACAAGGGTATAGCGTGTGCAAAATAAAAAGAACAAGGGCCTAGCGTGTGCAAAATAAAAAGAACAAGGGCATAGCGTGTGCAAAATAAAAAGAACAAGGGCCTAGCGTGTGCAAAATAGAAAGAACAAGGGCCTAGCGTGTGCAAAATTGCAAGAACAAGGGCCTAGCGAGTGCAAAATTGCAAGAGCAAGGGCCTAGCGTGTGCAAAAAATCAAGAACAAGGGCCTAGCGTTCGCGAAATAGCAAGAGCAAGGGCCCAGCGTGTGCAAAATAAAAAGATCAAGGGTCTAGCATGTGTAAAATTGCAAGAACAAGGGCCTAGCGTGTGCAAAATAAAAAGAACAAGGGCATAGCGTGTGCAAGATAGAAAGAACAAGGGCCTAGCTTGTGCAAAATAAAAAGAACAAGGGCCTAGCGTGTGCAAAATAAAAAGAATAAGGGCCTAGCGTATGGAAAGTTGCAAGAACAAGGGCCTAGAGTGTGCAAAATTGCAAGAACAAGGGCCTAGCGAGTGCAAAATAGCAAGAGCAAGGGCCTAGCGTGTGTAAAAAATCAAGAACAAGGGCCTAGCGTTCGCGAAATAGCAAGAACAAGGGCCTAGCGTGTGCAAAATAAAAAGAACAAGGGTCTAGCATGTGCAAAATTGCAAGAACAAGGGCCTAGCGAGTGCAAAATAGGAAGAGCAAGGGCCTAGCGCGTGCAAAATAGCAAGAACAATGGCATAGCGTTCGCGAAATAGCAAGAGCAAGGGCCTAGCGTGTGCGAAATAAAAAGAACAAGGGCATAGCGTGTGCAAAATAGCAAGAGCAAGGGCCTAGCATATGCAAAACAAAATCAACAAGGGCATAGCGTGTGCAAAATAGCAAGAACAAGGGCCTAGCGTGTGCAAATTAGAAAGAACAAGGGCCTAGCGTGTGCAAAATAAAAACAACAAGGGTCTAGCATGTGCAAAATAGCAAGAGCAAGGGCCTAGCGTGTGCAAAATAAAAAGAACAAGGGCATAGCGTGTGCAAAATAGCAAGAACAAGGGCCTAGCGTGTGCAAAATAAAAAGAACAAGGGCCTAGCGTGTGCAAAATAGCAAGAACAAGGGCCTAGCGTGTGCAAAATAAAAAGAACAAGGGCCTAGCGTGTGCAGAATAGCAAGAACAAGGGCCTAGCATGTGCAAAATTGCAAGAACAAGGGCCTAGCGTGTGCAGAATTGCAAGAACAAGGGCCTAGCGAGTGCAACATAGCAAGAGCAAGAGCCTAGCGTGTGCAAAATAAAAAGAACAAGGGCATAGCGTGTGCAAAATAGCAAGAACAAAGGCCTAGCGTGAGCAAAATAAAAAGAACGAGGGCCTAGCGTGTGCAAAATAAAAAGAACAAGGGCCTAGCGTGTGCAAAATTGCAAGAACAAGGGCCTAACGTGTGCAAAATTGCAAGAACAAGGGCCTAGCGAGTGCAAAATAGCAAGAGCAAGGGCCTAGCGTGTGCAAAAAATTAAGAACAAGGGCCTAGCGTTCGCGAAATAGCAAGAACAAGGGTCTAGCGTGTGCAAAAAAAAAAGAACAAGGGTCTAGCATGTGCAAAATTGCAAGAACAAGAGCCTAGCATGTGCAAAATAAAAAGAACAAGGGCATAGCGTGTGTAAAATAAAAAGAACAAGGGCATAGCGTGTGCAAAATAAAAAGAACAAGGGCCTAGCGTGTGCAAAATAAAAATAACAAGGGCCTAGCGTGTGCAATATTGCAAGAACAAGGGCCTAGCGTGTGCAAACTTGCAAGAACAAAGGCCTAGCGAGTGCAAAATAGCAAGAGCAAGGGCCTAGCGTGTGCAAAAAATCAAGAACAAGGGCCTAGCGTTCGCGAAATTGCAAGAACAAGGTCCTAGCGTGTGCAAAATGAAAAGAACAAGGATCTAGCATGTGCAAAAATGCAAGAACAAGGGCCTAGCGTGTGCAAAATAAAAAGAACAAGGGAATAGCGTGTGCAAAATAGCAAGAACAAGGGCCTAGCGTGTGCAAAATAAAAAGAACAAGGGCCTAGCGTGTGCAAAATAAAAAGAACAAGGGCCTAGCGTTTGCAAAATTGCAAGAACAAGGGCCTAGCATGTGCGAAATTGCAAGAACAAGGGCTTAGCGAGTGCAAAATAGCAAGAGCAAGGGCCTAGCGGTTGCAAAAAATCAAGAACAAGGGCCTAGCGTTCGCAAAATAGCAAGAACAAGGGCCTAGCGTGTGCAAAAAAAAAAGAACAAGGGTCTAGCATGTGCAAAATTGCAAGAACAAGGGCCTAGCGTGTGCAAAATAAAAAGAACAAGGGCATATCGTGTGCAAAATAAAAAGAACAAGGGCATAGCGTGTGCAAAATAAAAAGAACAAGGGCCTAGCGTATGCAAAATTGCAAGAACAAGGGCCTAGCGTGTGCAAAATTGCAAGAACAAGGTCCTAGCGAGTGCAAAATTGCAAGAGCAAGGGCCTAGCGTGTGCAAAAAATCAAGAACAAGGGCCTAGTGTTCGCGAAATAGCAAGAGCAAGGGCCTAGCGTGTGCAAAATAAAAAGAACAAGGGTCTAGCATGTGCAAAATTGCAAGAACAAGGGCCTAGCGTGTGCAAACTAAAAAGAACAAGGGCATAGCGTGTGCAAGATAGCAAGAACAAGGGCCTAGCTTGTGCAAAATAAAAAGAACAAGGGCCTAGCGTGTGCAAAATAAAAAGAAGAAGGGCCTAGCGTATGCAAAATTGCAAGAACAAGGGCCTAGCGTGTGCAAAATTGCAAGAACAAGGGCCTAGCGATTGCAAAATAGCAAGAGCAAGGGCCTAGCGTGTGTATAAAATCAAGAACAAGGGCCTAGCGTTCGCGAAATAGCAAGAACAAGGGCCTAGCGTGTGCAAAATAAAAAGAACAAGGGTCTAGCATGTGCAAAATTGCGAGAACAAGGGCCTAGCGTGTGCAAAATAAAAAGAACAAGGGCATAGCGTGTGCAAAATAGCAAGAACAAGGGCCTAGCATGTGCAAAATATAAGAACAAGGGCCTAGCGTGTGCAAAATAAAAAGAAAAAGGGCCTAGCGTGTGCAAAATTGCAAGAACAAGGGCCTAGCATGTGCAAAATATAAGAACAAGGGCCTAGCGTGCGCAAAATAAAAAGAACAAGGGCCTAGCGTGTGCAAAATTGCAAGAGCAAGGGCCTAGCGTGTGCAAAATAAAAAGAACAAGTGTCTAGCATGTGCAAAATTGCAAGAACAAGAGCCTAGCGTGTGCAAAATAAAAAGAACAGGGGCATAGCGTGTGCAAAATAGCAAGAACTAGGGCCTAGCATGTGCAAAATATAAGAACAAGGGCCTAGCGTGTGCAAAATAAAAAGAACAAGGGCATAGCGTGTGCAAAATAGCAAGATTAAGGGCCTAGCGTGTGCAAAAAAAAAAGAACAAGGGTCTAGCATGTGCAAAATTGCAAGAACAAGGGCCTAGCGTGTGCAAAATAAAAAGAAGAAGGGCATAGCAGGTGCAAAATAGCAAGAACAAGGGCCTAGCGTGTGCAAAATAAAAAGAACAAGGGCCTAGCGTGTGCAAAATAGCAAGAACAAGGGCCTAGCGGGTGCAAAATTGCAACAACAAGGGCCTAGCGTGTGCAGAATTGCAAGAACAAGGGCCTAGCGAGTGCAAAATAGCAAGAGCAAGGGCCTAGCGTGTGCAAAAAATCAAGAACAAGGGCCTAGCGTTCGTGAAATAGCAATAACAAGGGCCTAGCGTGTGCAAAATAAAA
>CANXME010001313.1:0-40318 GCA_948144175.1 Closterium sp. NIES-65
CCCCCCCGCCCCGCCGCCACCGCCACCGCCCCCTCCAGCTCCACCCGCGCCCTTGCCCCCCTTGCCCTTGCTGGAGCGACGTCTCCCACTAGGGGCAGACGCCGCGCCGACCGACTCAAGACCAAGCAGGTCGGCAGCAGCAGCAGAGGCAACAGAGGGCAGCAAGGGGGAAGGAGAGCACCCCTCAAAGATGGGGGTGCGAGGGTCACCACGAGAAGCACCTACAGCGACTATGCTCTTCTCCGCTGCGAGGAGGGCCTTCTCGAGGAGGTCGACGGTGAGGGTGGTGGGACAGACTGCGAGAAAGTGGTCCCTGACGACGCGAAGGGAGTCAGGGAGGCGCGCGACTATGTAGTAGAGAGCGATGTACATGGGGGGTGGGTTCTTAGCGCAGAACTCAGCAGGAAGGGCGGCGCGGTAGCGAGTGTCACTAGTGCGGAGGTGCGTAATGAGGTCAGCGACTGTGGGAAAGGCAGAGAGGTCAGGAAAGAGGTAGGGAAGCATGAGACGGCTCAGTGCAGCAGTGGCAGGGGAGGAGTAGCGCGCAACTACAGCGTCGTACAAGGTCTGAGCACTCTTGTACTGACTAAAGTGCGCACGCTCAGAGGTAGGGAGGTGGCGACGCACAGCAAGACGTGCAGCAGCATCGCGGGTGGCCCACTGAGAGCGGACAGTGAGATCAGCATCAGCAGCAGGAGCAGGAGAGGCGCCAGAGGTGAGGTCAAAGAGAGAAAGGCCATCAGCCCTGTCGCACTGTAAGAACAGCTGCAGGTCGTCTAACCAGACCTCGAAATCAATGGCGCGACCCTCAGCGTCAAAAGCTAGGACACTAGGGGTAGCCATGGCGACGACAGCGAAGCAGTGCAAGCAGTAGGGAAAGAGCTCGCAGTGACAGTGGGACTGTGCTCACCAGGCAGGGCAGGTCGTGCAGCTCTGCAGAAAGGCGGCTCGGTGACCGGGCGGCTCGGGTGCACAGCGGCTCGGCTCCCGGGCGGCTCGGCGGCTGGGCGGCTCGGGCGCAGGGCGGCTCGGCTCCCGGGCGGCTCGGCGGCAGGGCGGCTCGGGTGCAGGGCGGCTCGGCTCCCGGGCGGCTCGGCGGCAGGGCGGCTCGGGTGCAGGGCGGCTCGGGTCCCGGGCGGCTCGGCGACAGGGCGGCTCGGGCGTTGGGCGGCTCGGCTCCCAGGCGGTTCGGCTGCACTGCTGCCCGACTGCTGCAGGTGTGGCGGCGGGGCCGCGTTAGAGAGCCGGGGCGGGGACGCGTGAGGGCCGGCGGCGGGGCCGCGTGAGAGCCGGGGCGGGGCCGCTTCAGAGCCGGCGGCGGGGCCGCAAAAGAGCCGGCGGCGGGGCCGCTTGAGAGCCGGGGCAGGGGCCGCGTCAGGGCCGGCGACGGGGCCGTAAGAGAGCCGGCGGCGGGGCCTGGAGAGGGCCGACGGCGGGGCCACGTGAGAGCCGGGGCGGGGCCGCAAGAGAGCCGGCGGCAGGGCCGCGTGAGAGCCGGGGCAGGGGCCGCGTAAGAGCCGGGACGGGGCCACGGAAGAGCCAGGGCGGGGCCGCGACAGAGCCGTCGGCGGGGCCGCGTGAAAGCCGGGGCGGGGGCCGCGGGAGAGTCGGCGGCGGGGCCGTAGGAGAGCCGGCGGTGGGGCCCGCGTAGGAGCCGGGGCGAGGCCGCGCTAGAGTAGGCGGCGGGGCCGCGTAAGAGACTGGGCGGGGCCGCGACAGAGCCGTCGGCGGGGCCGCGAGAAGGCCGGGGCGGGGCCGCGTAGGAGCCGGGGCGGGGCCGCGTGAGAGCAGGCAGCGGGGCCGCGTAAAGGCCGGGGCGGGGCCGCGACAGAGTCGGCGGCGGGGCCGCGTGAGAGCCTGCGACGGGGCCGCGTAAGGGAGGGCGGCGGGGCCGCGTCAGTGGAGGCGGCTGAGCCGCAGGGGAAAAGGCGACCCGAGGGGTCGCTAAAAAAAAAATCGCGCCTCGGGGCGCGCTTCGGTGGGCCCAAAAAAACGGTCCTTAGAAGGACCCGCTCTATACCATGTGAGAATAAACGAACAGGAATGAATGAACTAGCAGTGAAATGAGTACAAGTAGGAAACCCTAGAATTGTGTACCCCCTATAGGCTAACCCACTGTAGCCTACACAAGCATAACATATATAATGTTTGACACGGTCAGTATGGGAACTTAGAGTGCAAATGCCTGGGAGAACGGAACCGCTCAGATCTCGCATAATACACGGAATCTAGTGGTCTCACTCAAATATAAGGTAGGAAATATATTCATCTAGTGAACGTAAGGGTTTGAAAGGTAACTAACGCACATGTGAAGAGAAAATGGTGCATCGGCCAGTCTGGCCGGCATTTCGCACTTATAGTGCAACTAGGGCCAAGGAGAACGGAAACGCTCATTTCTCAAAAAGTTAAGGGAATCTAGCGGTCTCACTCGATCAGAAGGTGGGAAATATATAAATCTAGTGAGCTAATAAGGTTCCGAAGGAATCTAATTCATATGTATATCGAAAGTGGGGCATTGGCCAGGTCGGTCAGTATGGGAACTTAGAGTGCCAATGCCTGGGAGAACGGAACCGCTCAGATCTCGCATAATACACGGAATCTAGTGGTCTCACTCAAATATAAGATAGGAAATATATTCATCTAGTGAACGTAAGGGTTTGAAAGGTGACTAACGCACATGTGAAGAGAAAATGGTGCATCGGCCAGTCTGGCCGGCATTTCGCACTCATAGTGCAGGTGGGGCCAGGGAGAACGGAAACGCTCGTTTCTCAAAAAGTGGAGGGAATCTAACGATCTCACTCGATCAGAAGGTGGGAAATATATAAATCTAGTCAGCTAAAAAGGTTTGAAATGTATTCAACGCACATGTATAGAGAAAATGGTGCATTGGCCTGGTCGGTCAGTATCGGAACTTAAAATGCAAATGCCAGGGAGAACGGAAGCGCTCAGATCTCGCATAGTACACGGAATCAAGTGGTCTCACTCAAATAGAAAGTAGGAAATAAATTCATCTAGTGAACGTAAGGGTTTGAAAGGTAACTAACGCACATGTGTAGAGAAAATTGTGCATCGGCCAGTCTGGCCGGCATTTCGCACTTATAGTGCAACTAGGGCCAAGGAGAACGGAAACGCTCATTTCTCGAAAAGTAGAGGGAATCTAGCGGTCTCACTTGATCAGAAGGTGGGAAATATATAAATCTAGTGAGCTAATAATGTTCGGAAGGAATCTAATGCATATGTATATGGAAAGTGGTGCATTGGCCAGGTCAGTCAGTATGGGAACTTAGAGTGCAAATGCCTCGGAGAACGGAACCGCTCAGATCTCGCATAATACATGGAATCTAGTGGTCTCACTCAAATATAAGGTAAGAAATATATGCATCTAGTGAATGTAAGGGTTTGAAAGGTAACTAACGCACATGTGTAGAGAAAATGGTGCATCGGCCAGTCAAGCCGGCATTTCGCACTTATAGTGCAAGTAGGGCCAAGGAGAACGGAAACGCTCATTTCTCAAAAAGTAAAGGGAATCTAGCGGTCTCACTCGATCAGAAGGTGGGAAATATATAAATCTAATGAGCTAATAAGGTTCGAAAGGAATCTAATGCATATGTATATGGAAAATGGTGCATTGGCCAGGTCGGTCAGTATGGGAACTTAGAGTGCAAATGCCAGGGAGAACGGAAGCGCTCAGATCTCGCATAGTACACGGAATCTAGTGGTCTCACTCAAATAGAAGGTAGGAAATAAATTCATCTAGTGGACGTAAGGGTTTGAAAGGTAACTAACGCACGTGTGTAGAGAAAATGGAGCATCGGCCAGTCTCGCCGGCATTTCGCACTTATAGTACAAGTAGGGCCAAGGAGAACGGAAACGCTCATTTCTCAAAAAGTAAAGGGAATCTAGCAGTCTCACTCGATCAGAAGGTGGGAAATATATCAATCTAGTGAGCTAATAAGGTTCGAAAGGAATCTAATGCATATGTATATGGAAAATGGTGCATTGGCCAGGTCGGTCAGTATGGGAACTTAGAGTGCAAATGCCAGGGAGAACGGAAGCGCTCAGATCTCGCATAGTACACGGAATCTAGTGGTCTCACTCAAATAGAAGGTAGGAAATAAATTCATCTAGAGAACGTAAGGGTTTGAAAGGTAACTAACGCACATGTGTAGAGAAAATGGAGCATCGACTAGTCTGGCCGGCATTTCGCACTTATAGTGCAAGTAGGGCCAAGGAGAACGGAAACGCTCATTTCTCAAAAAGTAAAGGGAATCTAGCGGTCTCACTCGATCAGAAGGTGGGGAAATATATAAATCTAGTGAGCTTATAAGGTTCGAAAGGAATCTAATGCATATGTATATGGAAAATGGTGCATTGGCCAGGTCGGTCAGTATGGGAACTTAAAGTGCAAATGCCTGGGAGAACGGAACCGCTCAGATCTCGCATAATACACGGAATCTAGTGGTCTCACTCAAATAGAAGGTAGGAAATATATTCATCTAGTGAACGTAAGGGTTTGAAAGGTAACTAACGCACATGTGTAGAGAAAATGGTGCATCGGCCAGTCTGGCCGGCATTTCGCACTCATAGTGCAGGTGGGGCCAGGGAGAACGGAAACGCTCATTTCTCAAAAAGTAGAGGGAATCTAATGGTCTCACTCGATCAGAAGGTGGGAAATATATAAATCTAGTCAGCTAAAAAGGTTTGAAATGTATTCAACGCACATGTATAGAGAAATTGGTGCATTGGCCAGGTCGGTCAGTATCGGAACTTAAAATGCAAATGCCAGGGAGAACGGAAGCGCTCAGATCTCGCATAGTACACGGAATCAATTGGTCTCACTCAAATAGAAAGTAGGAAATATATTCATCTAGTGAACGTAAGGGTTTGAAAGGTAACTAACGCACATGTGTAGAGAAAATGGTGCGTGGGCCAGTCTGGCCGGCATTTCGCACTTATAGTGCAAGTAGGGCCAAGGAGAACGGAAACGCTCATTTCTCAAAAAATAAAGGGAATCTAGCGGTCTCACTCGATCAAAAGGTGGGAAATATATAAATCTAGTGAGCTAATAAGGTTCGAAAGGAATCTAATGCATATGTATATGGAAAATGGTGCATTGGCCAGGTCGGTCAGTATGGGAACTTAGAGTGCAAATGCCAGGGAGAACGGAAGCGCTCAGATCTCGCATAGTACACGGAATCTAGTGGTCTCACTCAAAACGAAGGTAGGAAATAAATTCATCTAGTGAACGTAAAGGTTTGAAAGGTAACTAACCTACATGTGTAGAGAAAATGGTGCATCGGCCAGTCTGACCGGCATTTCGCACTTATAGTGCAAGTAGGGCCAAGGAGAACGGAAACGCTCATTTCTCAAAAAGTAAAGGGAATCTAGCAGTCTCACTCGATCAGAAGGTGGGAAATATATAAATCTAGTGAGCTAATAAGGTTCGAAAGGAATCTAATGCATATGTATATGGAAAATGGTGCATTGGCCAGGTCGGTCAGTATGGGAACTTAGAGTGCAAATGCCAGGGAGAACGGAAGCGCTCAGATCTCGCATAGTACACGGAATCTAGTGGTCTCACTCAAATAGAAGGTAGGAAATAAATTCATCTAGTGAACGTAAGGGTTTGAAAGGTAACTAACGCACATGTGTAGAGAAAATGGAGCATCGGCCAGTCTGGCCGGCATTTCGCACTTATAGTGCAAGTAGGGCCAAGGAGAACGGAAACGCTCATTTCTCAAAAAGTAAAGGGAATCTAGCACTCTCACTCGATCAGAAGGTGGGAAATATATAAATCTAGTGAGCTTATAAGGTTCGAAAGGAATCTAATGCATATGTATATGGAAAATGGTGCATTGGCCAGGTCGGTCAGTATGGGAACTTAAAGTGCAAATGCCTGGGAGAACGGAACCGCTCAGATCTCGCATACTACACGGAATCTAGTGGTCTCACTTAAATATAAGGTAGGAAATATATTCATCTAGTGAACGTAAGGGTTTGAAAGGTAACTAACGCACATGTGTAGAGAAAATGGTGCATCGGCCAGTCTGGCCGGCATTTCGCACTCATAGTGCAGGTGGGGCCAGGGAGAACGGAAACGCTCGTTTCTCAAAAAGTAGAGGGAATCTAATGGTCTCACTCGATCAGAAGGTGGGAAATATATAAATCTAGTCAGCTAAAAAGGTTTGAAATGTTTTCAACGCACATGTATAGAGAAAATGTTGCATTGGCCAGGTCGGTCAGTATCGGAACTTAAAATGCAAATGCCAGGGAGAACGGAAGCGCTCAGATCTCGCATAGTACACGGAATCAAGTGGTCTCACTCAAATAGAAAGTAGGAAATATATTCATCTAGTGAACGTAAGGGTTTGAAAGGTAACTAACGCACATGTGTAGAGAAAATGGTGCGTCGGCCAGTCTGGCCGGCATTTCGCACTTATAGTGCAAGTAGGGCCAAGGAGAACGGAAACGCTCATTTCTCAAAAAGTAAAGGGAATCTAGCGGTCTCACTCGATCAAAAGGTGGGAAATATATAAATCTAGTGAGCTAATAAGGTTCGAAAGGAATCTAATGCATATGTATATGGAAAATGGTGCATTGGCCAGGTCGGTCAGTATGGGAACTTAGAGTGCAAATGCCAGGGAGAACGGAAGCGCTCATATCTCGCATAGTACACGGAATCTAGTGGTCTCACTCAAAAAGAAGGTAGGAAATAAATTCATCTAGTGAACGTAAAGGTTTGAAAGGTAACTAACCTACATGTGTAGAGAATATGGTGCATCGGCCAGTCTAACCGGCATTTCGCACTTATAGTGCAAGTAGGGCCAAGGAGAACGGAAACGCTCATTTCTCAAAAAGTAAAGGGAATCTAGCAGTCTCACTCGATCAGAAGGTGGGAAATATATAAATCTAGTGAGCTAATAAGGTTCGAAAGGAATCTAATGCATATGTATATGGAAAATGGTGCATTGGCCAGGTCGGTCAGTATGGGAACTTAGAGTGCAAATGCCAGGGAGAACGGAAGCGCTCAGATCTCGCATAGTACACGGAATCTAGTGGTCTCACTCAAATAGAAGGTAGGAAATAAATTCATCTAGTGAACGTAAGGGTTTGAAAGGTAACTAACGCACATGTGTAGAGAAAATGGAGCATCGGCCAGTCTGGCCGGCATTTCGCACTTATAGTGCAAGTAGGGCCAAGGAGAACGGAAAAGCTCATTTCTCAAAAAGTAAAGGGAATCTAGCACTCTCACTCGATCAGAAGGTGGGAAATATATAAATCTAGTGAGCTTATAAGGTTTGAAAGGAATCTAATGCATATGTATATGGAAAATGGTGCATTGGCCAGGTCGGTCAGTATGGGAACTTAAAGTGCAAATGCCTGGGAGAACGGAACCGCTCTGATCTCGCATAATACACGGAATCTAGTGGTCTCACTCAAATATAAGGTAGGAAATATATTCATCTAGTGAACGTAAGGGTTTGAAAGGTAACTAACGCACATGTGTAGAGAAAATGGTGCATCGGCCAGTCTGGCCGGCATTTCGCACTCATAGTGCAGGTGGGGCCAGGGAAAACGGAAACGCTCGTTTCTCAAAAAGTAGAGGGAATCTAATGGTCTCACTCGATCAGAAGGTGGGAAATATATAAATCTAGCCAGCTAAAAAGGTTTGAAATGTATTCAACGCACATGTATAGAGAAAATGGTGCATTGGCCAGGTCGGTCAGTATCGGAACTTAAAATGCAAATGCCAGGGAGAACGGAAGCGCTCAGATCTCGCATAGTACACGGAATCAAGTGGTCTCACTCAAATAGAAAGTAGGAAATATATTCATCTAGTGAACGTAAGGGTTTGAAAGGTAACTAACGCACATGTGTAGAGAAAATGGTGCGTCGGCCAGTCTGGCCGGCATTTCGCACTTATAGTGCAAGTAGGGCCAAGGAGAACGGAAACGCTCATTTCTCAAAAAGTAAAGGGAATCTAGCGGTCTCACTCGATCAAAAGGTGGGAAATATATAAATCTAGTGAGCTAATAAGGTTCGAAAGGAATCTAATGCATATGTATATGGAAAATGGTGCATTGGCCAGGTCGGTCAGTATGGGAACTTAGAGTGCAAATGCCAGGGAGAACGGAAGCGCTCAGATCTCGCATAGTACACGGAATCTAGTGGTCTCACTCAAATAGAAGGTAGGAAATAAATTCATCTAGTGAACGTAAGGGTTTGAAAGGTAACTAACACACATGTGTAGAGAAAATGGTGCATCGGCCAGTCTGGCCGGCATTTCGCACTTTTAGTGCAACTAGGGCCAAGGAGTACAGAAACGCTCATTTCTCAAAAAGTAGAGGGAATCCAGCGGTCTCACTCGATGAGAAGGTGGAAAATATATAATTATAGTGAGCTAATAAGGTTCGAAAGGAATCTAATGCATATGTATATGGAAAATGGTGCATTGGCCAGGTCGTTCAGTATGGGAACTTAGAGTGCAAATGCCAGGGAGAACGGAAGGGCTCAGATCTCGCATAGTACACGGAATCTAGTGGTCTCACTCAAATAGAATGTAGGAAATAAATTCATCTAGTGAACGTAAGGGTTTGAAAGGTAACTAACGCACATGTGTAGAGAAAATGGTGCATCGGCCAGTCTGGCCGGCATTTCGCACTTTTAGTGCAACTAGGGCCAAGGAGAACGGAAAAACTCATTTCTCAAAAAGTAGAGGGAATCTAGCGGTCTCACTCGATCAGAAGGTGGGAAATATATAAATCTAGTGAGCTAATAATGTTCGGAAGGAATCTAATGCATATGTATATGGAAAGTGGTGCATTGGCCAGGTCAGTCAGTATGGGAACTTAGAGTGCAAATGCCTCGGAGAACGGAACCGCTCAGATCTCGCATAATACATGGAATCTAGTGGTCTCACTCAAATATAAGGTAAGAAATATATGCATCTAGTGAATGTAAGGGTTTGAAAGGTAACTAACGCACATGTGTAGAGAAAATGGTGCATCGGCCAGTCTGGCCGGCATTTCGCACTTATAGTGCAAGTAGGGCCAAGGAGAACGGAAACGCTCATTTCTCAAAAAGTAAAGGGAATCTAGCGGTCTCACTCGATCAGAAGGTGGGAAATATATAAATCTAATGAGCTAATAAGGTTCGAAAGGAATCTAATGCATATGTATATGGAAAATGGTGCATTGGCCAGGTCGGTCAGTATGGGAACTTAGAGTGCAAATGCCAGGGAGAACGGAAGCGCTCAGATCTCGCATAGTACACGGAATCTAGTGGTCTCACTCAAATAGAAGGTAGGAAATAAATTCATCTAGTGGACGTAAGGGTTTGAAAGGTAACTAACGCACATGTGTAGAGAAAATGGTGCATCGGCCAGTCTGGCCGGCATTTCGCACTCATAGTGCAGGTGGGGCCAGGGAGAACGGAAACGCTCGTTTCTCAAAAAGTAGAGGGAATCTAATGGTCTCACTCGATCAGAAGGTGGGAAATATATAAATCTAGTCAGCTAAAAAGGTTTGAAATGTATTCAACGCACATGTATAGAGAAAATGGTGCATTGGCCAGGTCGGTCAGTATCGGAACTTAAAGTGCAAATGCCAGGGAGAACGGAAGCGCTCAGATCTCGCATAGTACACGGAATCAAGTGGTCTCACTCAAATAGAAAGTAGATAATATATTCATCTAGTGAACGTAAGGATTTGAAAGGTAACTAACGCACATGTGTAGAGAAAATGGTGCGTCGGCCAGTCTGGCCGGCATTTCGCACTTATAGTGCAAGTAGGGCCAAGGAGAACGGAAACGCTCATTTCTCAAAAAAGTAAAGGGAATCTAGCGGTCTCACTCGATCAAAAGGTGGGAAATATATAAATCTAGTGAGCTAATAAGGTTCGAAAGGAATCTAATGCATATATATATGGAAAATGGTGCATTGGCCAGGTCGGTCAGTATGGGAACTTAGAGTGCAAATGCCAGGGAGAACGGAAGCGCTCAGATCTCGCATAGTACACGGAATCTAGTGGTCTCACTCAAAAAGAAGGTAGGAAATAAATTCATCTAGTGAACGTAAAGGTTTGAAAGGTAACTAACCTACATGTGTAGAGAAAATGGTGCATCGGCCAGTCTGACCGGCATTTCGCACTTATAGTGCAAGTAGGGCCAAGGAGAACGGAAACGCTCATTTCTCAAAAAGTAAAGGGAATCTAGCAGTCTCACTCGATCAGAAGGTGGGAAATATGTAAATCTAGTGAGCTAATAAGGTTCGAAAGGAATCTAATGCATATGTATATGGAAAATGGTGCACTGGCCAGGTCGGTCAGTATGGGAACTTAGAGTGCAAATGCCAGGGAGAAGGGAAGCGCTCAGATCTCGCATAGTACACGGAATCTAGTGGTCTCACTCAAATAGAAGGTAGGAAATAAATTCATCTAGTGAACGTAAGGGTTTGAAAGGTAACTAACGCACATGTGTAGAGAAAATGGAGCATCGGCCAGTCTGGCCGGCATTTCGCACTTATAGTGCAAGTAGGGCCAAGGAGAACGGAAACGCTCATTTCTCAAAAAGTAAAGGGAATCTAGCACTCTCACTCGATCAGAAGGTGGGAAATATATAAATCTAGTGAGCTTATAAGGTTCGAAAGGAATCTAATGCATATGTATATGGAAAATGGTGCATTGGCCAGGTCGGTCAGTATGGGAACTTAAAGTGCAAATGCCTGGGAGAACGGAACCGCTCAGATCTCGCATAATACACGGAATCTAGTGGTCTCACTCAAATATAAGGTAGGAAATATATTCATCTAGTGAACGTAAGGGTTTGAAAGGTAACTAACGCACATGTGTAGAGAAAATGGTGCATCGGCCAGTCTGGCTTGCATTTCGCACTCATAGTGCAGGTGGGGCCAGGGAGAACGGAAACGCTCGTTTCTCAAAAAGTAGAGGGAATCTAATGGTCTCACTCGATCAGAAGGTGGGAAATATATAAATCTAGTCAGCTAAAAAGGTTTGAAATGTATTCAACGCACATGTATAGAGAAAATGGTGCATTGGCCAGGTCGGTCAGTATCGGAACTTAAAATGCAAATGCCAGGGAGAACGGAAGCGCTCAGATCTCGCATAGTACACGGAATCAAGTGGTCTCACTCAAATAGAAAGTAGGAAATAAATTCATCTAGTGAACGTAAGGGTTTGAAAGGTAACTAACGCACATGTGTAGAGAAAATTGTGCATCGGCCAGTCTGGCCGGCATTTCGCACTTATAGTGCAACTAGGGCCAAGGAGAACGGAAACGCTCATTTCTCAAAAAGTAGAGGGAATCTAGCGGTCTCACTTGATCACAAGGTGGGAAATATATAAATCTAGTAAGCTAATAAGGTTCGAAAGGAATCTAATGCATATGTATATGGAAAATGGTGCATTGGCCAGGTCGGTCAGTATGGGAACTTAGAGTGCAAATGCCAGGGAGAACGGAAGCGCTCAGATCTCGCATAGTACACGGAATCTAGTGGTCTCACTCAAATAGAAGGTAGGAAATAAATTCATCTAGTGAACGTAAGGGTTTGAAAGGTAACTAACACACATGTGTAGAGAAAATGGAGCATCGGCCAGTCTGACTGGCATTTCGCACTTATAGTGCAAGTAGGGCCAAGGAGAACGGAAACGCTCATTTCTCAAAAAGTAAAGGGAATCTAGCAGTCTCACTCGATCAGAAGGTGGGAAATATATAAATCTAGTGAGCCAATAAGGTTCGAAAGGAATCTAATGCATATGTATATGGAAAATGGTGCATTGGCCAGGTCGGTCAGTATGGGAACTTAGAGTGCAAATGCCAGGGAGAACGGAAGCGCTCAGATCTCGCATAGTACACGGAATCTAGTGGTCTCACTCAAATAGAAGGTAGGAAATAAATTCATATAGTGAACGTAAGGGTTTGAAAGGTAACTAACGCACATGTGTAGAGAAAATGGAGCATCGGCCAGTCTGGCCGGCATTTCGCACTTATAGTGCAAGTAGGGCCAAGGAGAACGGAAACGCTCATTTCTCAAAAAGTAAAGGGAATCTAG
Source organism: Closterium sp. NIES-65 (assembly GCA_948144175.1). Taxonomy (NCBI): domain Eukaryota; kingdom Viridiplantae; phylum Streptophyta; class Zygnematophyceae; order Desmidiales; family Closteriaceae; genus Closterium; species Closterium sp. NIES-65. The sequence goes on from CANXME010001313.1 coordinate 12,068, forward strand.
CACTCTCACTCGATCAGAAGGTGGGAAATATATAAATCTAGTGAGCTTATAAGGTTCGAAAGGAATCTAATGCATATGTATATGGAAAATGGTGCATTGGCCAGGTCGGTCAGTATGGGAACTTAAAGTGCAAATGCCTGGGAGAACGGAACCGCTCAGATCTCGCATAATACACGGAATCTAGTGGTCTAACTCAAATATAAGGTAGGAAATATATTCATCTAGTGAACGTAAGGGTTTGAAAGGTAACTAACGCACATGTGTAGAGAAAATGGTGCATCGGCCAGTCTGGCCGGCATTTCGCACTCATAGTGCAGGTGGGGCCAGGGAGAACGGAAACGCTCGTTTCTCAAAAAGTAGAGGGAATCTAATGGTCTCACTCGATCAGAAGGTGGGAAATATATAAATCTAGTCAGCTAAAAAGGTTTGAAATGTATTCAACGCACATGTATAGAGAAAATGGTGCATTGGCCAGGTCGGTCAGTATCGGAACTTAAAATGCAAATGCCAGGGAGAACGGAAGCGCTCAGATCTCGCATAGTACACGGAATCAAGTGGTCTCACTCAAATAGAAAGTAGGAAATAAATTCATCTAGTGAACGTAAGGGTTTGAAAGGTAACTAACGCACATGTGTAGAGAAAATTGTGCATCGGCCAGTCTGGCCGGCATTTCGCACTTATAGTGCAACTAGGGCCAAGGAGAACGGAAACGCTCATTTCTCAAAAAGTAGAGGGAATCTAGCGGTCTCACTTGATCAGAAGGTGGGAAATATATAAATCTAGTAAGCTAATAAGGTTCGAAAGGAATCTAATGCATATGTATATGGAAAATGGTGCATTGGCCAGGTCGGTCAGTATGGGAACTTAGAGTGCAAATGCCAGGGAGAACGGAAGCGCTCAGATCTCGCATAGTACACGGAATCTAGTGGTCTCACTCAAATAGAAGGTAGGAAATAAATTCATCTAGTGAACGTAAGGGTTTGAAAGGTAACTAACACACATGTGTAGAGAAAATGGTGCATCGGCCAGTCTGACCGGCATTTCGCACTTATAGTGCAAGTAGGGCCAAGGAGAACGGAAACGCTCATTTCTCAAAAAGTAAAGGGAATCTAGCAGTCTCACTCGATCAGAAGGTGGGAAATATATAAATCTAGTGAGCCAATAAGGTTCGAAAGGAATCTAATGCATATGTATATGGAAAATGGTGCATTGGCCAGGTCGGTCAGTATGGGAACTTAGAGTGCAAATGCCAGGGAGAACGGAAGCGCTCAGATCTCGCATAGTACACGGAATCTAGTGGTCTCACTCAAATAGAAGGTAGGAAATAAATTCATCTAGTGAACGTAAGGGTTTGAAAGGTAACTAACGCACATGTGTAGAGAAAATGGAGCATCGGCCAGTCTGGCCGGCATTTCGCACTTATAGTGCAAGTAGGGCCAAGGAGAACGGAAACGCTCATTTCTCAAAAAGTAAAGGGAATCTAGCACTCTCACTCGATCAGAAGGTGGGAAATATATAAATCTAGTGAGCTTATAAGGTTCGAAAGGAATCTAATGCATATGTATATGGAAAATGGTGCATTGGCCAGGTCGGTCAGTATGGGAACTTAAAGTGCAAATGCCTGGGAGAACGGAACCGCTCAGATCTCGCATAATACACGGAATCTAGTGGTCTCACTCAAATATAAGGTAGGAAATATATTCATCTAGTGAACGTAAGGGTTTGAAAGGTAACTAACGCACATGTGTAGAGAAAATGGTGCATCGGCCAGTCTGGCCGGCATTTCACACTCATAGTGCAGGTGGGGCCAGGGAGAACGGAAACGCTCGTTTCTCAAAAAGTAGAGGGAATCTAATGGTCTCACTCGATCAGAAGGTGGGAAATATATAAATCTAGTCAGCTAAAAAGGTTTGAAATGTATTCAACGCACATGTATAGAGAAAATGGTGCATTGGCCAGGTCGGTCAGTATCGGAACTTAAAATGCAAATGCCAGGGAGAACGGAAGCGCTCAGATCTCGCATAGTACACGGAATCAAGTGGTCTCACTCAAATAGAAAGTAGGAAATAAATTCATCTAGTGAACGTAAGGGTTTGAAAGGTAACTAACGCACATGTGTAGAGAAAATTGTGCATCGGCCAGTCTGGCCGGCATTTTGCACTTATAGTGCAAGTAGGGCCAAGGAGAACGGAAACGCTCATTTCTCGAAAAGTAGAGTGAATCTAGCGGTCTCACTTGATCAGAAGGTGAGAAATATATAAATCTAGTAAGCTAATAAGGTTCGAAAGGAATCTAATGCATATGTATATGGAAAATGGTGCATTGGCCAGGTCGGTCAGTATGGGAACTTAGAGTGCAAATGCCAGGGAGAACGGAAGCGCTCAGATCTCGCATAGTACACGGAATCTAGTGGTCTCACTCAAATAGAAGGTATGAAATAAATTCATCTAGTGAACGTAAGGGTTTGAAAGGTAACTAACACACATGTGTAGAGAAAATGGTGCATCGGCCAGTCTGGTCGGCATTTCGCACTTATAGTGCAAGTAGGGCCAAGGAGAACGGAAACGCTCATTTCTCAAAAAGTAAAGGGAATCTAGCGGTCTCACTCGATCAGAAGGTGGGAAATATATAAATCTAGTCAGCTAATAAGGTTCGGAAGGAATCTAATGCATATGTATATGGAAAGTGGTGCATTGGCCAGGTCGGTCAGTATGGGAACTTAGAGTGCAAATGCCTGGGAGAACGGAACCGCTCAGATCTCGCATAATGCACGGAATCTAGTGGTCTCACTCAAACATAAGGTAGGAAATATATTCATCTAGTGAACGTAAGGGTTTGAAAGGTAACTAACGCACATGTGTAGAGAAAATGGTGCATCGGCCAGTCTGGCCGGCATTTCGCACTCATAGTGCAGGTGGGGCCAGAGAGAACGGAAACGCTCGTTTCTCAAAAAGTAGAGGGAATCTAATGGTCTCACTCGATCAGAAGGTGGGAAATATATAAATCTAGTCAGCTAAAAAGGTTTGAAATGTATTCAACGCACATGTATAGAGAAAATGGTGCATTGGCCAGGTCGGTCAGTATCGGAACTTAAAATGCAAATGCCAGGGAGAACGGAAGCGCTCAGATCTCGCATAGTACACGGAATCAAGTGGTCTCACTCAAATAGAAAGTAGGAAATCTATTCATCTAGTGAACGTAAGGGTTTGAAAGGTAACTAACGCACATGTGTAGAGAAAATTGTGCATCGGCCAGTCTGGCCGGCATTTCGCACTTATAGTGCAACTAGGGCCAAGGAGAACGGAAACGCTCATTTCTCAAAAAGTAGAGGGAATCTAGCGGTCTCACTCGATCAGAAGGTGGGAAATATATAAATCTAGTGAGCTAATAAGGTTCGAAAGGAATCTAATACATATGTATATGGAAAATGGTGCATTGGCTAGGTCGGTCAGTATGGGAACTTAGAGTGCAAATGACATGGACGTGGACGTGGACGTGGACGTGGACATGGACATGGACATGGACGTGGACATGGACGTAGACGTGGACATGGACGTGGATGTGGACATGGACGTGGAAGTGTCCATGTCCACGTCCACGTCCACGTCTATGTCCACGTCCACGTTCACGTCCACGTCCATGTCCATGTCCATGTCCACGTCCACGTCCATGTCCACGTCCACGTCCATGTCCAAGTCCATGTCCCTGTCTACGTCCACGTCCACGTCCATGTCCACGTCCACGTCCTCGTCCACGTCCAGGTCCACGTCCATGTCTACGTCCACGTCCACGTCCACGTCCATGTCCACGTCCAAGTCCATGTCCACGACCACGTCCACGTTCACGACCACGTCCACGTCCACGTCCACGTCCACGTCTAAGTCCATGTCCACGTCCACGTCCATGTCCACGTCCACGTCCATGTCCACGTCCACGTCCACGTCCATGTCCACGTCCACGTCCATGTCCACGTCCACGTCCACGTCCACGTCCACGTCCACGTCCACGTCCACGTCCACTCCACGTCCACCTCCACGTCCACGTCCACCTCCACGTCCACGTCCACGTCCACGTCCACGTCCACGTCCACGTCCATGTCCATGTCCAGGTCCACGTTCACGTCCATGTCCACGTCCAAGTTCTCCACGTCCACGTCCACGTCCACGTCCACGTCCACGTCCATGTCCACGTCCACGTCCATGTCCACGTCCATGTTCACGTCCACGTCTTGTCCACGTCCACGTCCATGTCCACGTCCACGTCCACGTCCACGACCATGTCCGCGTCCACGTCCATGTCCACGTCCACGTCCATGTCCACGTCCATGTCCACGTCCACGTCCACGTCCACGTCCACGTCCACGTCCATGTCCACGTCCACGTCCACGTCCATGTCCACGTCCAAGTCCTCCACGTTCACGTCCACGTCCACGTTCACGTCCATGTCCACGTCCAAGTTCTCCACGTCCACGTCCACGTCCACGTCCTCCACGTCCACGTCCACGTCCACGTCCACGTCCACTCCAGTCCACGTCCACGTCCACTCCACGTCCACTCCACGTCCACGTCCACGTCCACGTCCACGTCCATGTCCACGCCCATGTCCACGTCCACGTCCACGTCCACGTCCACGTCCACGTCCACGTCCACGTCCACGTCCACGTCCATGTCCACGTCCACGTCCACGTCCACGTCCACGTCCACGTCACGTCCACGTCCACGTCACGTCCACATCCACGTCCATGTCAACGTCCACGTCCACGTCCACGTCCACTCCACGTCCACGTCCATGTCCACGTCCAAGTCCTCCACGTCCACGTCCACGTTCACGTCCATGTCCACGTCCAAGTTCTCCACATCCACGTCCACGTCCACGTCCACGTCCACGTCCTCCACGTCCACGTCCACGTCCACGTCCACGTCCACGTCCACGTCCACGTCTACGTCTACGTCCACGTCCATGTCTACGTCCACGTCCACGTCCATGTCCACGTCCACGTCCACGTCCACGTCCACGTCCACGTCCACGTCCATGTCCACGTCCACGTCCACGTCCATGTCGACGTCCACGTCCACGTCCACGTCCACGTCCACGTCCACGTCCACGTCCACGTCCACTCCACGTCCACCTCCACGTCCACGTCCACCTCCACGTCCACGTCCACGTCCACGTCCACGTCCACGTCCACGTCCACGTCCATGTCCACGTCCATGTCCACGTCCAAGTTCTCCACGTCCACGTTCTCCACGTCCACGTCCACGTCCACGTCCACGTCCACGTCCACGTCCATGTCCACGTCCACGTCCATGTCCACGTCCATGGTCACGTCCACGTCTTGTTCACGTCCACGTCCATGTCCACGTCCACGTCCACGTCCACGTCCACGACCATGTCCACGTCCACGTCCATGTCCACGTCCACGTCCACGACCACGTCCATGTCCAGGTCCATGTCCACGTCCACGTCCACGTCCACGTCCATGTCCACGTCCACGTCCACGTCCACGTCCACGTCCATGTCCACGTCCACGTCCACGTCCATGTCCACGTCCAAGTCCTCCACGTCCACGTCCACGTCCACGTTCACGTCCATGTCCACGTCCAAGTTCTCCATGTCCACGTCCACGTCCACGTCCACGTCCACCTCCACGTCCACGTCCACGTCCACGTCCACGTCCACGTCCACGTCCACGTCCACGTCCATGTCCACGTCCACGTCCACGTCCACGTCCTCTCCACGTCCACCTCCACGTCCACGTCCACCTCCACGTCCACGTCCACGTCCACGTCCACGTCCACGTCCATGTCCACGTCCAGGTCCACGTTCACGTCCATTTCCACGTCCAAGTTCTCCACGTCCACGTCCACGTCCAAGTCCACGTCCACGTCCATGTCCACGTCCACGTCCATGTCCACGTCCATGTTCACGTCCACGTCTTGTTCACGTCCACGTCCATGTCCACGTCCACGTCCACGTCCACGTCCACGACCATGTCCACGTCCACGTCCATGTCCACGTCCACGTCCACGTCCACGTCCATGTCCAAGTCCATGTCCACGTCCACTTCCACGTCCACGTCCATGTCCACGTCCACGTCCACGTCCACGTCCACGTCCATGTCCACGTCCATGTCCACGTCCACGTCCACGTCCATGTCCACGTCCAAGTCCTCCACGTCCACGTCCACGTCCACGTTCACGTCCATGTCCACGTCCACGTCCACGTCCACGTCCACGTCCACGTCCACGTCCTCCACGTCCACGTCCACGTCCACGTCCACGTCCACGTCCACGTCCATGTCCACGTCCACGTCCACTCCACGTCCACTCCACGTCCACGTCCATGTCCACGTCCACGTCCACGTCCATGTCCACGTCCATGTCCACGTCCACGTCCACGTCCATGTCCACGTCCATGTCCACGTCCACGTCCACGTCCACCTCCACGTCCACGTCCACGTCCACGTCCACGTCCACGTCCACGTCACGTCCACGTCCACGTCCATGTCCACGTCCACGTCCACGTCAACGTCCACGTCCACGTCCACGTCCACTCCACGTCCACGTCCATGTCCACGTCCAAGTCCTCCACGTCCACGTCCACGTTCACGTCCATGTCCACGTCCAAGTTCTCCACGTCCACGTCCACGTCCACGTCCTCCACGTCCACGTCCACGTCCACGTCCACGTCCATGTCCACGTCCACGTCCACGTCTACGTCTACGTCCACGTCCATGTCCACGTCCACGTCCACGTCCACGTCCATGTCCACGTCCATGTCCACGTCCACGTCCACGTCCACGTCCACGTCCACGTCGACGTCGACGTCCACTCCATGTCCACCTCCACGTCCACCTCCACCTCCACGTCCACCTCCACGTCCACGTCCACGTCCACGTCCACGTCCACGTCCACGTCCATGTCCACGTCCACGTCCATGTCCACGTCCATGTTCACGTCCACGTCTTGTTCACGTCCACGTCCATGTCCACGTCCACGTCCACGTCCACGTCCACGTCCACGTCCATGTCCACGTCCACGTCCACGTCCATGTCCACGTCCAAGTCCTCCACGTCCACGTCCACGTCCACGTTCACGTCCACGTCCAAGTTCTCCACGTCCACGTCCACGTCCACGTCCACGTCCACGTCCTCCACGTCCACGTCCACGTCCACGTCCACGTCCACGTCCACGTCCACGTCCACGTCCACGTCCACTCCACGTCCACTCCACGTCCACGTCCACGTCCACGTCCACGTCCACGTCCATGTCCACGTCCATGTCCACGTCCACGTCCACGTCCATGTCCACGTCCATGTCCACGTCCACGTCCACGTCCACCTCCATGTCCACGTCCACGTCCACCTCCATGTCCACGTCCACGTCCACGTCACGTCCACGTCCATGTCCACGTCCACGTCCACGTCAACGTCCACGTCCACGTCTACGTCCACTCCACGTCCACGTCCACGTCCACTCCACGTCCACGTCCATGTCCACGTCCAAGTCCTCCACGTCCACGTCCACGTTCACGTCCATGTCCACGTCCAAGTTCTCCACGTCCACGTCCACGTCCACGTCCACGTCCACGTCCACGTCCTCCACGTCCACGTCCACGTCCACGTCCACGTCTACGTCTACGTCCACGTCCATGTACACGTCCACGTCCACGTCCATGTCCACGTCCATGTCCACGTCCACGTCCACGTCCACGTCCACGTCCACTCCACGTCCACCTCCACGTCCACGTCCACCTCCACGTCTACGTCCACCTCCACGTCCACGTCCACGTCCACGTCGACGTCCAAGTCCACGTCCATGTCCACGTCCACGTCCATGTCCACGTCCATGTTCACGTCCACGTCTTGCTCACGTCCACGTCCATGTCCACGTCCACGTCCACGTCCACGTCCACGTCCACGTCCATGTCCACGTCCACGTCCACGTCCATGTCCACGTCCATGTCCACGTCCACGTCCACGTCCACGTCCACTCCACACGTCCACCTCCACGTCCACGTCCACCTCCACGTCCACGTCCACGTCCACGTCCACGTCCACGTCCACGTCCACGTCCATGTCCACGTCCATGTTCACGTCCACGTCCATGTCCACGTCCACGTCCACGTCCATGTCCACGTCCACGTCCATGTCCACGTCCATGTTCACGTCCACGTCCATGTCCACGTCCACGTCCATGTCCACGTCCATGTTCACGTCCACGTCCATGTTCACGTCCACGTCACGTCCACGTCCACGTCCACGTCCATGTCCACGTCCACGTCCATGTCCACGTCCATGTCCACGTCCACGTCCACGTCCACGTCCACGTCCACGTCCATGTCCACGTCCACGTCCATGTCCACGTCCATGTCCACGTCCACGTCCACGTCCATGTCCACGTCCACGTCCACGTCCACGTCCATGTCCACGTCCACGTCCACGTCCACATCCACGTCCACGTCCACGTCCACGTCCACGTCCACGTCCACTCCACGTCCACCTCCACGTCCACGTCCACCTCCACGTCCACCTCCACGTCCACGTCCACGTCCACGTCCACGACCATGTCCACGCCCCCGTCCACGTCCATGTCCACGTCCACGTCCACGACCACGTCCATGTCCAGGTCCATGTCCACGTCCACGTCCACGTCCACGTCCATGTCCACGTCCACGTCCACGTCCACGTCCACGTCCACGTCCACGTCCATGTCCACGTCCACGTCCACGTCCATGTCCACGTCCAAGTCCTCCACGTCCACGTCCACGTCCACGTTCACGTCCATGTCCACGTCCAAGTTCTCCATGTCCACGTCCACGTCCACGTCCACGTCCTCCACGTCCACGTCCACGTCCACGTCCACGTCCACGTCCATGTCCACGTCCACGTCCACGTCTACGTCCACGTCCTCTCCACGTCCACCTCCACGTCCACGTCCACCTCCACGTCCACGTCCACGTCCACGTCCACGTCCACGTCCATGTCCACGTCCAGGTCCACGTTCACGTCCATTTCCACGTCCAAGTTCTCCACGTCCACGTCCACGTCCAAGTCCACGTCCACGTCCACGTCCATGTCCACGTCCACGTCCATGTCCACGTCCATGTTCACGTCCACGTCTTGTTCACGTCCACGTCCATGTTCACGTCCACGTCCACGTCCACGTCCACGTCCATGTCCACGTCCATGTCCACGTCCACGTCCATGTCCACGTCCAAGTCCTCCACGTCCACGTCCACGTCCACGTTCACGTCCATGTCCACGTCCACGTCCACGTCCACGTCCACGTCCACGTCCACGTCCTCCACGTCCACGTCCACGTCTACGTCCACGTCCACGTCCACGTCCATGTCCACGTCCACGTCCACTCCACGTCCACTCCACGTCCACGTCCATGTCCACGTCCACGTCCACGTCCATGTCCACGTCCATGTCCACGTCCACGTCCACGTCCATGTCCACGTCCATGTCCACGTCCACGTCCACGTCCACCTCCACGTCCACGTCCACGTCCACGTCCACGTCCACGTCCACGTCACGTCCACGTCCACGTCCATGTCCACGTCCACGTCCACGTCAACGTCCACGTCCACGTCCACGTCCACTCCACGTCCACGTCCATGTCCACGTCCAAGTCCTCCACGTCCACGTCCACGTTCACGTCCATGTCCACGTCCAAGTTCTCCACGTCCACGTCCACGTCCACGTCCACGGTCCACGTCCTCCACGTCCACGTCCACGTCCACGTCCACGTCCATGTCCACGTCCACGTCCACGTCTACGTCTACGTCCACGTCCATGTCCACGTCCACGTCCACGTCCACGTCCATGTCCACGTCCATGTCCACGTCCACGTCCACGTCCACGTCCACGTCCACGTCGACGTCGACGTCCACTCCATGTCCACCTCCACGTCCACCTCCACCTCCACGTCCACCTCCACGTCCACCTCCACGTCCACGTCCACGTCCACGTCCACGTCCATGTCCACGTCCACGTCCATGTCCACGTCCATGTTCACGTCCACGTCTTGTTCACGTCCACGTCCATGTCCACGTCCACGTCCACGTCCACGTCCACGTCCATGTCCACGTCCACGTCCACGTCCATGTCCACGTCCAAGTCCTCCACGTCCACGTCCACGTCCACGTTCACGTCCATGTCCACGTCCAAGTTCTCCACGTCCACGTCCACGTCCACGTCCACGTCCACGTCCACGTCCTCCACGTCCACGTCCACGTCCACGTCCACGTCCACGTCCACGTCCACGTCCACGTCCACCTCCACGTCCACTCCACGTCCACGTCTTCGTCCACGTCCACGTCCACGTCCATGTCCACGTCCATGTCCACGTCCACGTCCACGTCCATGTCCACGTCCATGTCCACGTCCACGTCCACGTCCACCTCCATGTCCACGTCCACGTCCACCTCCATGTCCACGTCCACGTCCACGTCACGTCCACGTCCATGTCCACGTCCACGTCCACGTCAACGTCCACGTCCACGTCTACGTCCACTCCACGTCCACGTCCACGTCCACTCCACGTCCACGTCCATGTCCACGTCCAAGTCCTCCACGTCCACGTCCACGTTCACGTCCATGTCCACGTCCAAGTTCTCCACGTCCACGTCCACGTCCACGTCCACGTCCACGTCCACGTCCTCCACGTCCACGTCCACGTCCACGTCCACGTCCACGTCCACGTCCACGTCTACGTCTACGTCCACGTCCATGTACACGTCCACGTCCACGTCCATGTCCACGTCCATGTCCACGTCCACGTCCACGTCCACGTCCACGTCCACTCCACGTCCACCTCCACGTCCACGTCCACCTCCACGTCTACGTCCACCTCCACGTCCACGTCCACGTCCACGTCGACGTCCACGTCCACGTCCATGTCCACGTCCACGTCCATGTCCACGTCCATGTTCACGTCCACGTCTTGCTCACAGTCCAGTCCATGTCCACGTCCACGTCCACGTCCACGTCCACGTCCATGTCCACGTCCACGTCCACGTCCATGTCCACGTCCATGTCCACGTCCACGTCCACGTCCACGTCCACGTCCACGTCCACCTCCACGTCCACGTCCACCTCCACGTCCACGTCCACCGTCCACGTCCACGTCCACGTCCACGTCCATGTCCTTGTCCATGTTCACGTCCACGTCCATGTCCACGTCCACGTCCACGTCCATGTCCACGTCCACGCCATGTCCACGTCCATGTTCACGTCCACGTCCATGTCCACGTCCACGTCAATGTCCACGTCCATGTTCACGTCCACGTCCATGTTCACGTCCACGTCCACGTCCACGTCCACGTCCATGTCCACGTCCACGTCCATGTCCACGTCCATGTCCACGTCCACGTCCACGTCCACGTCCACGTCCACGTCCATGTCCACGTCCACGTCAGGTCCACGTCCATGTCCACGTCCACGTCCACGTCCATGTCCACGTCCACGTCCACGTCCCCATGTCCACAGTCCATGTCCACGTCCACGTCCACCCGTCCACATCCACGTCCACGTCCACGTCCACGTCCACGTCCACGTCCACTCCACGTCCACCTCCACGTCCACGTCCACCTCCACGTCCACCTCCACGTCCACGTCCACGTCCACGTCCACGACCATGGTCCACGTCCACGTCCATGTCCACGTCCACGTCCACGACCACGTCCATGTCCAGGTCCATGTCCACGTCCACGTCCACGTCCACGTCCATGTCCACGTCCACGTCCACGTCCACGTCCACGGTCCACGTCCATGTCCACGTCCACGTCCACGTCCATGTCCACGTCCAAGTCCTCCCACGTCCACGTCCACGTCCACGTTCACGTCCATGTCCACGTCCAAGTTCTCCATGTCCACGTCCACGTCCACGTCCACGTCCTCCACGTCCACGTCCACGTCCACGTCCACGTCCATGTCCACGTCCACGTCCACGTCTACGTCCACGTCCTCTCCCACGTCCACCTCCACCTCCACGTCCAACGTCCACGTCCACAGTCCACGTCCACGTCCACGTCCAGGTCCCACGTTCACGTCCATTTCCACGTCCAAGTTCTCCACGTCCACGTCCACGTCCAAGTCCACGTCCACGTCCATGTCCACGTCCACGTCCATGTCCACGTCCATGTTCACGTCCACGTCTTGTTCACGTCCACAGTCCATGTCCACGTCCACGTCCACGTCCACGTCCACGACCAGGGTCACGTCCACGTCCATCTCCACGTCCACGTCCACGTCCACGTCCATGTCCAAGTCCATGTCCACGTCCCACGTCCACGTCCACGTCCATGTCCACGTCAACGTCCACGTCCACGTCCACGTCCACGTCCATGTCCACCGTCCATGTCCACGTCCACGTCCATGTCCACGTCAAGTCCTCCACGTCCACGTCCACGTCCACGTTCACAGGTCCATGCCACGTCCACGTCCACGTCCACGTCCCACGTCCACGGTCCTCCACGTCCACAGTCCCACGTCCACGTCCACGTCCACGTCCACGTCCTCCACGTCCACGTCCACGTCCACGTCCACGTCCACGTCCACGTCCACGTCCATGTCCACGTTCACGTCCACTCCACGTCCACATCCACGTCCACGTCCAATGTCCACGTCCACGGTCCACGGTCCATGTCCACGTCCATGTCCACGTCCACGTCCACGTCCATGTCCACGTCCATGTCCACGTCCACGTCCACCTCCACGTCCACGTCCACGTCCACGTCCACGTCCACGTCAAGTCCACGTCCAAGTCCATGTCCACGTCCACGTCCACGTCAACGTCCACGTCCACGTCCACGTCCACTCCACGTCCACGTCCATGTCCACGTCCAAGTCCTCCACGTCCACGTCCACGTTCACGTCCATGTCCACGTCCAAGTTCTCCACGTCAACGTCCACGTCCACGTCCACGTCCTCCACGTCCACGTCCACGTCCACGTCCACATCCATGTCCACGTCCACGTCACGTCTACGTCTACGTCCACGTCCATGTCCACGTCCACGTCCACGTCCACGTCCATGTCCACGTCCATGTCCACGGTCCACGTCCACGTCCACTCCGTCCCAGTCCCACGTCCACGTCCACGTCCACGTCCACGTCGATGTCGACGTCCACATCCATGTCCACCTCCACGTCCACCTCCACCTCCACGTCCACCTCCACGTCCACCTCCACGTCCACGTCCACGTCCCACGTCCACGTCCATGTCCACGTCCACGTCCATGTCCACGTCCATGTTCACGGTCCACGTCTTGTTCACGTCACGTCCATGTCCACGTCCACAGGCCACGTCCATGTCCACGTCCACGTCCATGTCCACGTCCACGTCCACGTCCATGTCCACGTCCAAGTCCTCCACGTCCACGTCCACGTCCACGTTCACGTCCATGTCCACGTCCAAGTTCTCCACGTCCACGTCCACGTCCACGTCCACGTCCACGTCCTCCACGTCCACGTCCCACGTCCACGTCCACGTCCACGTCCAACGTCCACCGTCCACTCCACGTCCACCGTCCACGTCCACGTCCACAGTCCATGTCCACGTCCATGTCCACGTCCACGTCCACGTCCATGTCCACGTCCATGTCCACGTCCACGTCCACGTCCACCTCCATGTCCACGTCCACGTCCACCTCCACGTCCCGTCCACGTCCACGTCCATGTCCACGTCCACGTCCACGTCCACGTCCATGTCCACGTCCACGTCCACGTCCACGTCCACATCCACGTCCACGTCCACTCCACGTCCACGTCCACGTCCACTCCACGTCCACCTCCACGTCCACGTCCACCTCCACGTCCACCTCCACGTCCACGTCCACGTTCCACGTCCACGACCATGTCCACGTCCACGTCCATGTCCACGTCCACGTCCACGACCACGTCCATGTCCGGTCCATGTCCACGTCCACGTCCACGTCCACGTCCATGTCCACGTCCACGTCCACGTCCACGTCCACGTCCATGTCCACGTCCACGTCCACGTCCATGTCCACGTCCCAAGTCCTCCACTCCACGTCCACGTCACGTCCACGTCCACGTCCATGTCCACGTCCACGTCCCACGTCTCCACGTCCACGTCCACGTCCACGTCCCCACGTCCCGTCCACGTCCACGTCCACGTCCACGTCCACGTCCATGTCCACGTCCACGTCCACAACCACGTCTACGTCCACGTCCTCTCCACGTCCACCTCCACGTCCACGTCCACGTCCACGTCCACGTCCACGTCCACGTCCACGTCCACGTCCATGTCCACGTCCAGGTCCACGTTCACGTCTATTTCCACGTCCAAGTTCTCCACGTCCACGTCCACGTCCACGTCCACGTCCACGTCCATGTCCACGTCCACGTCCATGTCCACGTCCATGTTCACGTCCACGTCTTGTTCACGTCCACGTCCATGTCCACGTCCACGTCCACGTCCACGTCCACGTCCATGTCCACGTCCACGTCCATCGTCCACGTCCACGTCCACGTCCACGTCCATGTCCAGTCCATGTCCACGTCCACGTCCACGTCCACGTCCATGTCCACGTCCACGTCCACGTCCACGTCCACGTCCACGTCCATGTCCACGTCCATGTCCACTCCACGTCCACGTCCATGTCCACGTCCACGTCCTCCACGTCCACGTCCACGTCCACGTTCACGTCCATGTCCACGTCCACGTCCACGTCCACGTCCACGTCCACGTCCTCCACGTCCACGTCCACGTCCACTTCCACGTCCACGTCCACGTCCATGTCCACGTCCACGTCCACTCCACGTCCACTCCACGTCCACGTCCATGTCCACGTCCACGTCCACGTCCATGTCCACGTCCATGTCCACGTCCACGTCCACGTCCATGTCCACGTCCATGTCCACGTCCACGTCCACCCCACGTCCCGTCCACGTCCACGTCCACGTCCACGTCCGTCCACGTTCCACGTCCATGTCCACGTCCACGTCCACGTCAACGTCCACGTCCACGTCCACGTCCAGGTCTACGTCCACGTCCACGTCCATGTCCACTCAAGTCCTCCACGTCCACGTCCACGTCCACGTCCATGTCCACGTCCAAGTTCTCCACGTCCACGTCCACGTCCACGTCCACGTCCTCTCACGTCCACGTCCACGTCCACGTCCACTCCATGTCCACGTCCCCCTCCACGTCCACGTCCACGTCCACGTCCACGTCCATGTCCACGTCCACGTCCACGTCCACGTCCACGTCCACGTCCATGTCCACGTCCACGTCCACGTCCACGTCCACGTCCACGTCCACGTCCACGTCCACGTCCACGTCCGATGTCGACGTCCACGTCCATGTCCACGTCCACGTTCGTCCACCTCCACCTCCACGTCCACGTCCACGTCCACCTCCACGTCCACGTCCACGTCCACGTCCACGTCCATGTCCACGTCCACGTCCATGTCCAGTCCATGTTCACGTCCACGTCTTGTTCACGTCCACGTCCATGTCCACGTCCACGTCCACGTCATGTCCACGTCCACGTCCACGTCCACGTCCACGTCCACGTCCATGTCCACGTCCAAGTCCTCCACGTCCACGTCCACGTCCACGTTCACGTCCATGTCCACGTCCAAGTTCTCCACGTCCACGTCCACGTCCACGTCCACGTCCACGTCCTCCACGTCCACGTCCACGTCCACGTCCACGTCCACGTCCACGTCCACGTCCACGTCCACGTCCACTGTCCACGTCCACGTCCACGTCCACGTCCACGTCCACGTCCATGTCCACGTCCATGTCCACGTCCACGTCCACGTCCATGTCCACGTCCATGTCCACGTCCACGTCCACGTCCACCTCCATGTCCACGTCCACGTCCACCTCCATGTCCACGTCCACGTCCACGTCCACGTCCACGTCCATGTCCACGTCCACGTCCACGTCCACGTCCACGTCCACGTCCCTCCACTCCACGTCCACGTCCACGTCCACTCCACGTCCACGTCCATGTCCACGTCCAAGTCCTCCACGTCCACGTCCACGTTCACGTCCATGTCCACGTCCAAGTTCTCCACGTCCACGTCCACGTCCACGTCCTCCACGTCCACGTCCACGTCCTCCCGTCCACGTCCACGTCCACGTCACACGTCCACGTCCACGTCCACGTCCCAGTCCACGTCCACGTCCACGTCCACATGTCCACGTCCATGTCCACGTCCACGTCCACGTCCACGTCCACGTCCACGTCCACGTCCACGTCCACGTCCACGTCCACGTCCACGTCACGTCCACCTCCACGTCCACGTCCACGTCCACGTCCACGTCCACGTCCACGGTCCATGTCCACGTCCACGTCCACGTCCACGTCCATGTCCACGTCCATGTCCACGTCCACGTCCACGTCCACGTCCACGTCCACTCCACGTCCACCTCCACGTCCACGTCCACCTCCACGTCCACGTCCACGTCCACG
This sequence comes from Closterium sp. NIES-65, assembly GCA_948144175.1. Lineage (NCBI taxonomy): Eukaryota > Viridiplantae > Streptophyta > Zygnematophyceae > Desmidiales > Closteriaceae > Closterium > Closterium sp. NIES-65. The sequence goes on from CANXME010001313.1 coordinate 28,521, forward strand.
TCCACGTCCACGTCCACGTCCATGTCCACGTCCACGTCCACGTCCACTCCACGTCCACGTCCCATTTCCACGTCCACGTCTGTCCACGTCCACGTTCACGTCTACGTCCACGTCCACGTCCACGTCCACGTCCACGTCCACGTCCACGTCCACGTCCACGTCCACGTCCACGTCCACGTCCACGTCCACGTCCACGTCCATGTCCACGTCCACGTCCTGTCCACGTCCACGTCCACGTCCACGTCCACGTCCACGTCCACGTCCATGTCCACGTCCACGTCCATGTCCACGTCCACGTCCACGTCCATGTCCACGTCCACGTCCACGTCCACGTCCACGTCCATGTCCACGTCCAAGTCCTCCACGTCCACGTCCTCCACGTCCACGTCCATGTCCACGTCCAAGTTCTCCACGTCCACGTCCACGTCCACGTCCACGTCCTCCATGTCCACGTCCACGTCCACGTCCACGTCCACGTCCACGTCCACGTCCACGTCCATGTCCACGTCCCACGTCCACTCCACGTCCACTCCACGTCCACGTCCACGTTCCACGTCCATGTCCACGTCCATGTCCCGTCCACGTCCACGTCCACGTCCACGTCCAGTCCACGTCCACGTCCACGTCCACGTCCCCCCACGTCCACGTCCACGTCCACGTCCCACGTCCACGTCCATGTCCACGTCCACGTCCCGTCCACGTCACGTCCACGTCCACGTCCTGTCCACGTCCACGTCCACGTCCACGTCCACGTCCACGTCCACGTCCCTCCACGTCCACGTCCATGTCCACGTCCACGTCCTCACGTCCACGTCCACGTCCACGTTCACGTCCCATGTCCACGCGTCCAATTCTTCACGTCCACGTCCACGTCCACGTCCACGTCCATGTCCCGTCCACGTCCACGTCCACGTCCACGTCCATGTCCACGTCCACGTCCACGTCTACGTCCACGTCCACGTCCATGTCCCGTCCACGTCCACGTCCACGTCCATGTCCACGTCCATGTCCACGTCCACGTCCACGTCCACGTCCACGTCCACGTCCACGTCCCGTCCACGTCCACGTCCACTCCTCGTCCACCTCCACTCCACGTCCACTCCACGTCCACGTCCACGTCCACGTCCACGTCCACGTCCATGTCCACGTCCAGGTCCACATTCACGTCCATGTCCACGTCCACGTTCTCCACGTCCACGTCCACGTCCACGTCCACGTCCATGTCCACGTCCACGTCCATGTCCACGTCCATGTCCACGTCCACGTCTTGTTCACGTCCACGTCCATGTCCACGTCCACGTCCACCCACGTCCACGTCCATGTCCACGTCCACGTCCACCACGTCCACGTCCACGTCCACGTCCACGTCTATGTTCCACGTCCACGTCCCACGTCCACGTCCATGTCCACGTCCACGTCCACTCCATGTCCACGTCCAAGTCCCACGTCCACGTCCACGTCCACGTCCACGTCCATGTCCACGTCCAAGTTCTCCACGTCCCGTCGTCCACGTCCACGTCCATGTCCTCCCACGTCCACGTCCATGTCCTCCACGTCCACGTCCACGTCCACGTCCACGTCCATGTCCACGTCCACGTCCACGTCCACGTCCATCCACGTCCACGTCCACGTCCACGTCCACGTCCACGTCCACGTCCACGTCCCGTCCACGTCCACGTCCACGTCCACGTCCACGTCCATGTCCACGTCCACGTCCCAGTCCCACCTCCATGTCCACGTCCACGTTCACGTCCACGTCCACGTCCACGTCCACGTCCACGTCCACGTCCAATGTCCACGTCCACGTCCACGTCACATCCACGTCCACGTCCACGTCCACTCCTTCCACGTCCACGTCCACGTCCACGTCCACGTCCTCCACGTCCACGTCCACGTCCACGTCACGCGTCCACGTCCACGTCCAAGTTCTCCACGTCCACGTCCACTCCACGTCCACGTCCTCCACGTCCACGTCCACGTCCACGTCCACGTCCATGTCCACGTCCATGTCCACGTCCACGTCCCACGTCCACGTCCACGTCCACGTCCACGTCCACGTCCACGTCCACGTCCACGTCCACGTCCACGTCCACGTCCACGTCCACGTCCACGTCCACGTCCACGTCCACCTCCCGTCCACGTCCAACGTCCACGTCCACCTCCACGTCCACATCCACGTCACGTCCACGTCCATGTCCACGTCCAGGTCCACGTTCACGTCCATGTCCACGTCCAGTTCTCAACGTCCACGTCCACGTCCACGTCCACGTGTCCACGTCCACGTCCACGTCCATGTCCACGTCCACGTCCATGTCCACGTCCATGTTACGTCCACGTCTTGTTCACGTCCACGTCCATGTCCACGTCCACGTCCACGTAGTCCACGTCCACGGTCCACGACCATGTCCACGTCCACGTCCATGTCCACGTCCACGTCCACGTCCACGTCCATGTCCCTGTCCACGTCCACGTCCACGTCCACGTCCATGTCCACGTCCACGTCCACGTCCACGTCCACGTCCACGTCCACTCCACGTCCACGTCCACGTCCACGTCCATGTCCACGTCCAAGTTCTCCACGTCCACGTCCACGTCCACGTCCTCCACGTCCACGTCCGCGTCCACGTCCGCGTCACGTCCGCGTCCACGTCCAGGTCCACGTTCACGTCCATGTCCACGTCCAAGTTCTCCACGTCCACGTCCACGTCCACGTCCACGTCCATGTCCGTCCACGTCCATGTCCACGTCCATGTTCACGTCCACGTCTTGTTCACGTCCACGTCCATGTCCACGTCCACGTCCACGTCCACGTCCACGTCCACGTCCATGTCCACGTCCACGTCGATGTCCACGTCCACGTCCACGTCCACGTCCATGTCCAGGTCCACGTCCACGTCCACGTCCACGTCCACGTCACGTCCACGTCCAGGTCCAGTCCACGTCCACGTCCACGTCCACGTCCATGTCCACGTCCACGTCCACGTCCATGTCCACGTCCACGTCCACATCCACGTCCACGTCCACGTCCACGTCCACGTCCACGTCCACGTCCATGTCCACGTCCAAGTCCTCCACGTCCACGTCCACGTTCACGTCCATGTCCACGTCCAAGTTCTCCACGTCCACGTCCACGTCCACGTCCACGTCCACGTCCTCCACGTCCACGTCCACGTCCACGTCCATGTCCACGTCCACGTCCACGTCTACGTCCTACGTCCACGTCCATGTCCACGTCCACGTCCACGTCCACGTCCATGTCCACGTCCATGTCCACGTCCACGTCCACGTCCACGTCCACGTCCACGTCCATGTCCACGTCCATGTCCACGTCCACGTCCACGTCCACGTCCACGTCCATGTCCACGTCCACGTCCCGTCCACGTCCACGTCCACGTCCATGTCACGTCCACGTCCACGTCCATGTCCACGTCCAAGTCCTCCACGTCCACGTCCACGTCCACGTCACGTCCATGTCCACGTCCAGGTTCTCCACGTCACGTCCACGTCCACGTCCCCCCCCACGTCCAACGTCCACGTCCACGTCCACGTCCACGTCCTCCACGTCCACGTCCACATCCACGTCCACGTCCACGTCCACGTCCACATCCACGTCCACGTCCACGTCCATGTCCACGTCCACGTCCACTCCACGTCCTCCACGTCCACGTCCACGTCCACTCCACGTCCACGTCCACGTCCATGTCCACGTCCACGTCCACGTCCACGTCCACGTCCACGTCCACGTCCACGTTCACGGTCCACGTCCACGTCCACGTCCGCGTCCACGTCCACCTCCACGTCCGCGTCCAGTCCACGTCCACGTCCGCGTCCACGTCCGCGAGTTCTCCGCGTCCACGTCCAGGTCCACGTTCACTTCCATGTCCACGTCCAAGTTCTCCACGTCCACGTCCACGTCCACGTCCACGTCCATGTCCACGTCCACGTCCATGTCCACGTCCATGTTCACGTCCACGTCTTGTTCACGTCCACGTCCATGTCCACGTCCACGTCCACGTCCACGTCCATGTCCACGTCCACGTCCATGTCCACGTCCACGTCCACATCCACGTCCATGTCCACGTCCACGTCCACGTCCACTGTCCACGTCCACGTCCACGTCCGTCCACGTCCAGGTCCCACGTCCACGTCCACGTCCACGTCCCACGTCCATGTCCCAGGTCCACGTCCACGTCCACGTCCACGTCCACGTCACGTCCACGTCCAGGTCCACGTCCACGTCACGTCCACGTCCACGTCCATGTCCACGTCCACGTCCACATCACGTCCACGTCCACGTCCACGTCCATTCCACGTCCACGTCCATGTCCACGTCCAAGTCCTCCACGTCCACGTCCACGTTCACGTCCATGTCCACGTCCAAGTTCTCCACGTCCACGCCACGTCCACGTCCCACGTCCACGTCCTCCACGTCCACGTCCACGTCCACGTCCACGTCCATGTCCACGTCCACGTCCACGTCTACGTCCACGTCCACGTCCATGTCCACGTCCACGTCCACGTCCACGTCCATGTCCACGTCCATGTCCACGTCCACGTCCACGTCCACGTCCACGTCCACGTCCATGTCCAGGTCCACGTCCACGTCCACGTCCACGTCCCGTCCACGTCCACTCCACGTCCACGTCCACGTCCACGTCCACGTCCACGTCCACGTCCATGTCCACGTCCACGTCCACGTCCACGTCCATGTCCACGTCCATGTCCACGTCCACGTCCACGTCCACGTCCACGTCCACGTCCATGTCCAGGTCCACGTCCAGGTCCACGTCCACGTCACGTCCACGTCCACGTCCATGTCCACGTCCACGTCACATCAACGTCCACGTCCACGTCCACGGTCCACCTCCACGTCCACGTCCATGTCCACGTCAAGTCCCTTCCACGTCCACGTCCACGTCACGTCCACGTCCACGTCCAAGTTCTCCACGTCCCGTCCACGTCCACGTCCACGTCCACGTCCTCCACGTCCACGTCCACGTCCACGTCCACGTCCATGTCCACGTCCACGTCCACGTCTACCCCCATGTCCACGTCCACGTCCATGTCCACGTCCACGTCCACGTCCACGTCCATGTCCGGTCCACGTCCGTCCACGTCCACGTCCACAGTCCACGTCCATGTCCACGTCCACGTCCACGTCCACGTCCACGTCCATGTCCACGTCCACGTCCACGTCCATGTCCACGTCCACGTCCTCACGTCCCGTCCCCGTCCACGTCCACGTCCATGTCCACGTCCAAGTTCTCCACGTCCACGTCCACGTCCACGTCCTCCACGTCACACGTCCACGTCCACGTCCACGTCCACGTCCTCCACGTCCACGTCCACGTCCACGTCCACGTCCACGTCCACGTCCAATCCCGTCCACGTCCACGTCCATGTCCACGTCCACGTCCCACTCCACGTCCACTCCACGTCCACGTCCACGTCCACCTCCACGTCCACGTCACGTCCACGTCCACGTCCACGTCCACGTCCACGTCCACCTCCTGTCCACGTCCACGTCCACGTCCACGTCCACGTCCCGTCCACGTCCACGTCCACGTCCACGTCCATGTAGTCCACGTCCACGTCACGTCCACGTCCACCTCCACGTCCACGTCCACGTCCACGTCCACGTCCACGTCCACGTCCACGTCCACGTCCAGGTCCACGTCCACGTCCATGTCCACGTCCACGTTCTCCACGTCCCGTCCACGTCCACGTCCACGTCTGTCCACGTCCACGTCCATGTCCACGTCCATGTTCACGTCCACGTCTTGTCCACGTCCACGTCCATGTCCACGTCCACGTCCACGTCCACGTCCACGTCCACGTACATGTCCACTCGACGTCCATGTCCACGTCCACGTCCACGTCCACGTCCCATGTCCAGTTCCACGTCCACGTCCACGTCCACTCCACGTCCACGTCCACGTCCAGGTCCACGTCCACGTCACGTCCACGTCCACGTCCATGTCCACGTCCACGTCCATGTCCACGTCCATGTTCACGTCCACGTCTTGTTCACGTCCACGTCCATGTCCACGTCCACGTCCACGTCCACGTCCACACCATGTCCACGTCCACGTCCACTTCCCCCCACTGTCCACGTCCACGTCCACGTCCATGTCCACGTCCACGTCCACGCCTACGTCCACGTCCACGTCCACGTCACGTCCACGTCCAGGTCCACGTCCACGTCACGTCCACGTCCACGTCCATGTCCACGTCCACGTCCACGTCCACGTCCACGTCCACGTCCCACGTCCACGTCCACGTCCACGTCCATGTCCACGTCAAGTCCTCCACGTCCACGTCCATGTTCACGCGTCCATTCCACGTCATCTCCACGTCCACGTCCACGTCCACGTCCCCAGTCCACGTCCACGTCCTCCACGTCCACGTCCACGTCCTCCACGTCCACGTCCACGTCCACGTCCACGTCCATGTCCACGTCCACGTCCACGTCCATGTCCACGTCCACGTCCATGTCCACGTCCATGTCCACGTCCACGTCCACGTCCACAACGTCCACGTCCACGTCCCACGTCCACTCCCGTCCACGTCCACGTCCACGTCCACCTCACGTCCACGTCCACGTCCACGTCCACGTCCACGTCCACGTCCACGTCCACGTCCATGTCCACGTCCAGGTCCCACGTCCACGTCCATGTCCACGTCCAAGTTCTCTCCACGTCCACGTCCCGTCCACGTCCACGTCCACGTCCACGTCCACGTCCTACCACGTCCACGTCCATGTCCACGTCCATGTCACGTCCACGTCTTGTTCACGTCCACGTCCATGTCCACGTCCCGTCCACGTCCACGTCCACGACCATGTCCACGTCCATGTCCACGTCCACGTCCACGTCCACGTCCACGTCCACGTCCACGTCCACGTCCACGTCCACGTCCACGTCCATGTCCACGTCCACGTCCACGTCCACGTCCACGTCCACTCCACGTCCACTTCCAAGTCGTCCACGTCCATGTCCACGTCCAAGTCCTCCACGTCCATGTCCACGTCCACGTTCACGTCCATGTCCACGTCCAATTCTCCACGTCCACGTCCACGTCACGTCCACGTCCTCCCACGTCCACGTCCACGTCCACGTCCACGTCCATGTCCACGTCCACGTCCACGTCCACGTCCACGTCCACGTCCACGTCCACGTCCACGTCCATGTCCACGTCCACGTCCACGTCCATGTCCACGTCCATGTCCACGTCCACGTCCACGTCCACCTCCATGTCCACGTCCACGTCCACCACGTCCACGTCCAGTCCACGTCCACGTCCACGTCCACGTCCACGTCTACGTCCACGTCACGTCCACGTCCATGTCCATGTCCACGTCCACGTCCACGTCACGTCCACGTCCACGTCCACGTCCACTCCCACGTCCACGTCCATGTCCACGTCAAGTCCTCCACGTCCACGTCCACGTCCACGTCACGTCCTGTCCACGTCCAAGTCCTCCACGTCCACGTCCCACGTCCACGTCCACGTCCACGTCCTCCACGTCCACGTCCACGTCCCGTCCACGTCCATGTCCACGTCCACGTCCACGTCTACGTCCACGTCCACGTCCATGTCCCACGTCACGTCCCGTCCACGTCCACGTCCACGTCCATGTCCACGTCCACGTCCACGTCCACGTCCACGTCCCCGTCCACGTCCACGTCCACTTCCACGTCCACCTCCACGTCCACGTCCACGTCTCCCCGTCCATGTCCACGTCCACGTCCACGTCCACGTCACGTCCATGTCCACGTCCAGGTCCACGTTCACGTCCGTCCCGTCCACGTTCTCCACGTCCCACGTCCACGTCCACGTCCACAGTCCATGTCCACGTCCACGTCCATGTCCACGTCCATTTTCACGTCCACGTCTGTTTTCACGTCCACTGTCCATGTCCACGTCCACGTCCACGTCCACAGACCCGTCCACGTCCACGTCCACTGTCCACGTCCACACGTCCACGTCCACGTCCACGTCCACGTCCACGTCCTCCACGTCCACGTCCACCATGTCCACGTCCACGTCCACGTCCATGTCCACGTCCACGTCCACGTCCATGTCCACGTCCAAGTCCACTCCACGTCCACGTCCACGTCCACGTTCACGTCCACGTCCACGTCCAAGTTCTCCACTCCACGTCCACGTCCACGTCCTCCACGTCCACGTCCACGTCCACGTCCACGTCCACGTCCATGTCCACGTCCACGTCCACGTCCACGTCCACTCCACGTCCACGTCCACGTCCATATCCACGTCCATGTCCACGTCCACGTCCACGTCCATGTCCACGGTCCATGTCCACGTCCAGTCCACGTCCACCCCATGTCCACGTCCACGTCCACGTCCATGTCCATGTCCCGTCCACGTCCACGTCCACGTCACGTCAACGTCCACGTCCATGTCCACGTCCACGTCCACGTCCACGTCCACGTCCACGTCCACGTCCACGTCCACGTCCACGTCCATGTCCACGTCCAAGTCCTCCACGTCCACGTCCACGTCCACGTCCACGTCCATGTCCACGTCCAAGTTCTCCACGTCCACGTCCACGTCTACGTCGTCCACGTCCACGTCCACGTCCACGTCCACGTCCATGTCCACGTCACGTCCACGTCCACGTCCACTTCCACGTCCACGTCCACGTCCACGTCCACGTCCACGTCCATGTCCACGTCCATGTCCACGTCCACTCCACGTCCCATTTCCACGTCCATGTCCACGTCCACGTCCACCTCCACGTCCACTTCCACGTCCACGTCCCACGTCCCACGGTCACGTCCACGTCCACGTCCACGTCCACGTCCATGTCCACGTCCACGTCCACGTCCACGTCCACCTCCACGTCCCTCCCGTCCCGCCTCCACGTCCACCTCCACGTCCACCTCCATGTCCACGTCCACGTCCACGTCCACGTCCATGTCCACGTCCACGTCCACGTCCACGTCACGTCCACGTTCACGTCCCATGTCCACGTCCACGTCCATGTCCACGTCTAAGTCTCACGTCCATGTCCACGTCCAAGTCCTCCACGTCCATGTCCACGTCCACGTTCACGTCCACGTCCACGTCCACGTGCTCCATGTCCACGTCCACGTCCACCACCACGTCCACTCCACGTCCACGTCCACCTCCACGTCCCCGTCCACGTCCATGTTCACACGTCCCTCCACGTCCACAGTGTTCCACGTCCATTCCACGTCCACGTCCACGTCCATGTCCACATCCATTCCACGTCCACGTCCACGTCCACACCTCCATGTCCACGTCCACGTCCACGTCCACGTCCATGTCCACGTCCACGTCCACGTCCACGTCACGTCCACGTCCACGTCCATGTCCACGTCCACGTCCTCGTCAACGTCCACGTCCACGTCCACGTCCACGTCCATGTCCACGTCCAAGTCCTCCACGTCCACGTCCACGTCCACGTTCACGTCCATGTCCACGTCCAAGTTCTCCACGTCCACGTCCACGTCCACGTCCACGTCCACGTCCTCCACGTCCACGTCCACGTCCATGCCATGTCCACGTCCACGTCCACGTCTACGTCTACGTCCACGTCCATGTCCACGTCCACGTCCACGTCCCGTCCATGTCCACGTCCATGTCCACGTCCACGTCCACGTCCACGTCCATGTCCACGTCCACGTCCACTCCAAGTCCACCTCCACGTCCACGTCCACGTCCACGTCCACGTCCACGTCCACGTCATGTCCAGTCCAGGTCCACGTTCACGTCCATGTCCACGTCCAAGTTCTCCACGTCCACGTCCACGTCCACGTCCACGTCCACGTCCATGTCCACGTCCACGTCCATGTCCACGTCATGTTCACGTCCACGTCTTGTTCACGTCCACGTCCATGTCCACGTCCCGTCCACGTCCACGTCCACGTCCACGTCCACGTCCATGACCATGTCCACGTCCATGTCCATGTCCACGTCCACGTCCATGTCCGGTCCATGTCCACGTCCACGTCCACGTCCACGTTCACGTCCATGTCCACGTCCAAGTTCTCTCACGTCCACGTCCACGTTCACGTCCACGTCCTTTACGTCCACGACCACGTCCACGTCCACGTCCACGTCCACGTCCATGTCCACGTCCACGTCCATTCCATGTCCACTCCACGTCCACGTCCACGTCCACGTCCACGTCCACGTCCATGTCCACGTCCATGTCCACGTCCACGTCCACGTCCATGTCCACGTCCATGTCCACGTCCACGTCCACGTCCACCTTCATGTCCACGTCCACGTCCACGTCCACGTCCATGTCCACGTCCACGTCCACGTCCACGTCACGTCCACGTCCACGTCCATGTCCACGTCCACGTCCACGTCAACGTCCACGTCCACGTCCACTCCACGTCCACGTCCATGTCCACGTCCAAGTCCTCCACGTCCACGTCCACGTCCACGTTCACGTCCATGTCCACGTCCAAGTTCTCCACGTCCACGTCCACGTCCACGTCCACGTCCACGTCCTCCACGTCCACAATCCACGTCCACGTCCATGTCCACGTCCACGTCCACGTCTACGTCCACGTCCACGTCCATGTCCACGACCCCGTCCCGTCCATGTCCACGTCCACCGTCCACGCCACGTCCACGTCCACGTCCACGTCGTCCACGTCCACGTCCACGTCCATGTCCACAGTCCACGTCCACGTCCACTCCACGTCCACCTCCACCTCCACGTCCACGTCCACCTCCACGTCCACGTCCACGTCCACGTCCACGTCCAGTCCATGTCCACGTCCAGGTCCACGTTCACGTCCATGTCCACGTCCAATTCTCCACGTCCACGTCCCGGTCCACGTCCATGTCCACGTCCACGTCCATGTCCACGTCCATGTTTCACGTCCACGTCTTGTTTCACGTCCACGTCCATGTCCATGTCCACGTCCACGTTTCACGTCCACGTCCACGACCATGTCCACGTTCACGTCCATGTCCACGTCCACGTCCACGTCCACGTCCATGTCCAGGTCCATGTCCAGTCCACGTCCACGTCCACGTCATGTCCACGTCCACGTCCACGTCCACGTCCATGTCCACGTCCACGTCCACGTCCATGTCCACGTCCAAGTCCTCCACGTCCACGTCCACGTCCACTTTCACGTCCAATGTCCACGTCCAAGTTCTCCACGTCCCGTCCACGTCCACGTCCTCCACGTCCACGTCCACGTCCACGTCCACGTCCACGTCCACGTCCACGTCCACGTCAACTCCACGTCCACTCCATGTCCACGGTCCACGGTCTACGTCGACGTCCACGTCCCATGTCCACGTCCATGTCCACGTCCACGTCCACGTCCATGTCCACGTCCATATCCACGTCCACGTCCATGTCCACCTCCATGTCCACGTCCACGTCCACAGTCAAAATAAAGAACAAGGGCCTGAGCGTGTGCAAAATAAAAAGAACAAGGCCTAGCGTGTGCAAATTGAAAGAACAAGGGCCTAGCGTGTGCAAAATTGCAAGATCAAGGCCTAGCGAGTGCAAATAGCAAGAGAAAGGCCTAGCGTGTGCAAACAAGAACAAGGCCTAGCGTTCGCGAAATAGCAGGAGCAAGGGCCTAGTGTGTGCAAAATAAAAGAACAAGGGTCTAGCATGTGCAAAATTGCAAGAAAAAGGGCCTAGCGTGTGCAAAAATAAAAGAACTAGGGCATAGCGTATGCAAAATAGCAAGAACAAGGGCCTAGCGTGTGCAAAATAAAAAGAACAAGGGCCTAGCGTGTGCAAAATAAAAAGAACAAGGGTCTAGCATGTG
>CANXME010001314.1:0-30000 GCA_948144175.1 Closterium sp. NIES-65
GGAACAAGGGACTAGCGTGTGCAAAATTGGAAGAACAAGGGCCTAGTCGTGTGCAAAATTGGAAGACCAAGGGCCTAGCGTGTGCAAAATTGCAAGAAACAAGGGCCTAGCGTGTGCAAAATTTGGAAAAAGGGCTAGCCTGTGCAAAATTGCACAAGAACAAGGGCCCGCAGTGTGTGCCAAATTGCAAGAACAAAGGCCTAGTGTGTGCAAAATTTGAAGAACAAGTGCCTTCAGCGTGTGCAAAAATCGAAGAACAAAGGGCCTAGCGTGTGCAAAATTTGGAAGAACATAGGGCCCTAGCGTGTGCAAAATTGGAAGAACCAAAGGGCCCCTAGCGTCGTGTGCAAAATTGCAAGAACAAGGCCGCTAGTATGTGCAAAATTGGAAGAACAAGGGCCCTAGCGTGTGCCAAATTGCAGGAAAGAAGAGCCTATGTGTGCAAAACTTGGAAGACAAGGCCTAGCGTGTGCCCAAATTGCAAGAACACAAGGCCTCGTGTGTGCAAAATTGGATATGACAGTGCCTAAGCGTGTGCAAAATTGGAAGAATACAAGGGCCTAGCGTGTGCAAAATTGGAAGAACAAGGGCCTAGCGTGTGCAAAATTGGAAGAACAAGGGCCCTAGCGTGTGGCCAAATTCACAAGAACAAAGGCCTAGTGTGTGCAAAATTGGAAGAACAAGTGCCTAAGCGTGTGCAAAATTGGAAGAACAAAGGGCCTAGCATGTGCAAAATTGGAAGAACAAGGGCCTAGCGTGTGCAAAATTGCAAGAACAAGGGCCTAGTGTGTGCAAAATTGGAAGAACAAGGGCCTAGCGTGTGCAAAATTGGAAGAACAAGGGCCTAGCGCGTGCAAAATTGCAAGAACAAGGGCCTAGTGTGTGCCAAATTGCAAGAACAAAGGCCTAGTGTGTGCAAAATTGGAAGAACAAGTGCCTAGCGTGTGCAAAATCGGAAGAACAAGGGCCTAGCGTGTGCAAAATTGGAAGAACAAGGGCCTAGCGTGTGCAAAATTGGAAGAACAAGGGCCTAGCGTGTGCAAAATTGCAAGAACAAGGGCCTAGTATGTGCAAAATTGGAAGAACAAGGGCCTAGCGTGTGCCAAATTGCAAGAAGAAGAGCCTATTGTGTGCAACATTGGAAGAACAAGGGCCTAGCGTGTGCCAAATTGCAAGAACAAAGGCCTAGTGTGTGCAAAATTGGAAGAACAAGAGCCTAGCGTGTGCAAAATTGGAAGAACAAGGGCCTAGCGTGTGCAAAATTGGAAGAACAAGGGACTAGCGTGTGCAAAATTGGAAGAACAAGGGCCTAGCGTGTGCAAAATTGCAAGAACAAGGGCCTAGTGTGTGCAAAATTGGAAGAACAAGGGCTTAGCGTGTGCCAAATTGCAAGAACAAAGGCCTAGTGTGTGCAAAATTGGAAGAACAAGGGCCTAGCGTGTGAAAAATTGGAAGAACAAGGGCCTAGCTTGTGCAAAATTGGAAGAACAAGGGCCTAGCGTGTGCAAAATTGGAAGAACAAGGGCCTAGCGTGTGCAAAATTGGAAGAACAAGGGCCTAGCGTGTGCAAAATTGCAAGAACAAGGGCCTAGCGTGTGCAAAATTGGAAGAAAAAGGGCCTAGCATGTGCCAAATTGCAAGAACAAGGGCCTAGTGTGTGCAAAATTGGAAGAACAAGGGCCTAGCGTGTGCCAAATTGCAAGAACAAAGGCCTAGGTGTGCAAAATTGGAAGAACAAGTGCCTAGCGTGTGCAAAATTGGAAGAACAAGGGCCTAGCGTGTGCAAAATTGGAAGAACAAGGGCCTAGCGTGTGAAAAATTGGAAGAACAAGGGCCTAGCGTGTGCAAAATTGGAAGAACAAGGGCCTAGCGTGTGCAAAATTGGAAGAACGAGGGCCTAGCGTGTGCAAAATTGGAAGAACAAGGGCCTAGCGTGTGCAAAATTGGAAGAACAAGGGCCTAGCGTGTGCAAAATTGGAAGAACAAGGGCCTAGCGTGTGCAAAATTGGAAGAACAAGGGCCTAGCGTGTGCAAAATTGCAAGAACAAGGGCCTAGCGTGTGCAAAATTGGAAGAAAAAGGGCCTAGCGTGTGCAAAATTGGAAGAACAAGGGCCTAGCGTGTGCAAAATTGGAAGAACAAGGGCCTAGCGTGTGCAAAATTGGAAGAACAAGGGCCTAGCGTGTGCAAAATTGGAAGAACAAGGGCCTAGCGTGTGCAAAATTGGAAGAACAAGGGCCTAGCGTGTGCAAAATTGGAAGAACAAGGGCCTAGCGTGTGCAAAATTGGAAGAACAAGGGCCTAGCGTGTGCCAAATTGCAAGAACAAAGGCCTAGTGTGTGCAAAATTGGAAGAACAAGGGCCTAGCGTGTGAAAAATTGGAAGAACAAGGGCCTAGCTTGTGCAAAATTGGAAGAACAAGGGCCTAGCGTGTGCAAAATTGGAAGAACAAGGGCCTAGCGTGTGCAAAATTGGAAGAACAAGGGCCTAGCGTGTGCAAAATTGCAAGAACAAGGGCCTAGCGTGTGCAAAATTGGAAGAACAAGGGCCTAGCGTGTGCAAAATTGCAAGAACAAGGGCCTAGTGTGTGCAAAATTGGAAGAACAAGGGCCTAGCGTGTGCCAAATTGCAAGAACAAAGGCCTAGGTGTGCAAAATTGGAAGAACAAGTGCCTAGCGTGTGCAAAATTGGAAGAACAAGGGCCTAGCGTGTGCAAAATTGGAAGAACAAGGGCCTAGCGTGTGAAAAATTGGAAGAACAAGGGCCTAGCGTGTGCAAAATTGGAAGAACAAGGGCCTAGCGTGTGCAAAATTGGAAGAACGAGGGCCTAGCGTGTGCAAAATTGGAAGAACAAGGGCCTAGCGTGTGCAAAATTGGAAGAACAAGGGCCTAGCGTGTGCAAAATTGGAAGAACAAGGGCCTAGCGTGTGCAAAATTGGAAGAACAAGGGCCTAGCGTGTGCAAAATTGCAAGAACAAGGGCCTAGCGTGTGCAAAATTGGAAGAAAAAGGGCCTAGCGTGTGCAAAATTGGAAGAACAAGGGCCTAGCGTGTGCAAAATTGGAAGAACAAGGGCCTAGCGTGTGCAAAATTGGAAGAACAAGGGCCTAGCGTGTGCAAAATTGGAAGAACAAGGGCCTAGCGTGTGCAAAATTGGAAGAACAAGGGCCTAGCGTGTGCAAAATTGGAAGAACAAGGGCCTAGCGTGTGCAAAATTGGAAGAACAAGGGCCTAGCGTGTGCCAAATTGCAAGAACAAAGGCCTAGTGTGTGCAAAATTGGAAGAACAAGTGCCTAGCGTGTGCAAAATTGGAAGAACAAGGGCCTAGCGTGTGCAAAATTGGAAGAACAAGGGCCTAGCGTGTGCAAAATTGCAAGAACAAGGGCCTAGTGTGTGCAAAATTGGAAGAACAAGGGCTTAGCGTGTGCCAAATTGCAAGAACAAAGGCCTAGTGTGTGCAAAATTGGAAGAACAAGGGCCTAGCGTGTGAAAAATTGGAAGAACAAGGGCCTAGCTTGTGCAAAATTGGAAGAACAAGGGCCTAGCGTGTGCAAAATTGGAAGAACAAGGGCCTAGCGTGTGCAAAATTGGAAGAACAAGGGCCTAGCGTGTGCAAAATTGCAAGAACAAGGGCCTAGCGTGTGCAAAATTGGAAGAAAAAGGGCCTAGCATGTGCCAAATTGCAAGAACAAGGGCCTAGTGTGTGCAAAATTGGAAGAACAAGGGCCTAGCGTGTGCCAAATTGCAAGAACAAAGGCCTAGGTGTGCAAAATTGGAAGAACAAGTGCCTAGCGTGTGCAAAATTGGAAGAACAAGGGCCTAGCGTGTGCAAAATTGGAAGAACAAGGGCCTAGCGTGTGAAAAATTGGAAGAACAAGGGCCTAGCGTGTGCAAAATTGGAAGAACAAGGGCCTAGCGTGTGCAAAATTGGAAGAACGAGGGCCTAGCGTGTGCAAAATTGGAAGAACAAGGGCCTAGCGTGTGCAAAATTGGAAGAACAAGGGCCTAGCGTGTGCAAAATTGCAAGAACAAGGGCCTAGCGTGTGCAAAATTGGAAGAACAAGGGCCTAGCGTGTGCAAAATTGCAAGAACAAGGGCCTAGCGTGTGCAAAATTGGAAGAAAAAGGGCCTAGCGTGTGCAAAATTGGAAGAACAAGGGCCTAGCGTGTGCAAAATTGGAAGAACAAGGGCCTAGCGTGTGCAAAATTGGAAGAACAAGGGCCTAGCGTGTGCAAAATTGGAAGAACAAGGGCCTAGCGTGTGCAAAATTGGAAGAACAAGGGCCTAGCGTGTGCAAAATTGGAAGAACAAGGGCCTAGCGTGTGCAAAATTGGAAGAACAAGGGCCTAGCGTGTGCAAAATTGGAAGAACAAGGGCCTAGTGTGTGCAAAATTGGAAGAACAAGGGCCTAGCGTGTGAAAAATTGGAAGAACAAGGGCCTAGCTTGTGCAAAATTGGAAGAACAAGGGCCTAGCGTGTGCAAAATTGGAAGAACAAGGGCCTAGCGTGTGCAAAATTGGAAGAACAAGGGCCTAGCGTGTGCAAAATTGGCAAGAACAAGGGCCTAGCGTGTGCAAAATTGGAAGAACAAGGGCCTAGCGTGTGCAAAATTGGAAGAACAAGGGCCTAGCGTGTGCAAAATTGCAAGAACAAGGGCCTAGTGTGTGCCAAAATTGGAAGAACAAGGGCCTAGCGTGTGCCAAATTGCAAGAACAAAGGCCTAGGTGTGCAAAATTGGAAGAACAAGTGCCTAGCGTGTGCAAAATTGGAAGAACAAGGGCCTAGCGTGTGCAAAATTGGAAGAACAAGGGCCTAGCGTGTGAAAAATTGGAAGAACAAGGGCCTAGCGTGTGCAAAATTGGAAGAACAAGGGCCTAGCGTGTGCAAAATTGGAAGAACGAGGGCCTAGCGTGTGCAAAATTGGAAGAACAAGGGCCTAGCGTGTGCAAAATTGGAAGAACAAGGGCCTAGCGTGTGCAAAATTGGAAGAACAAGGGCCTAGCGTGTGCAAAATTGGAAGAACAAGGGCCTAGCGTGTGCAAAATTGCAAGAACAAGGGCCTAGCGTGTGCAAAATTGGAAGAACAAGGGCCTAGCGTGTGCAAAATTGGAAGAACAAGGGCCTAGCGTGTGCCAAATTGCAAGAACAAAGGCCTAGTGTGTGCAAAATTGGAAGAACAAGGGCCTAGCGTGTGAAAAATTGGAAGAACAAGGGCCTAGCTTGTGCAAAATTGGAAGAACAAGGGCCTAGCGTGTGCAAAATTGGAAGAACAAGGGCCTAGCGTGTGCAAAATTGGAAGAACAAGGGCCTAGCGTGTGCAAAATTGCAAGAACAAGGGCCTAGCGTGTGCAAAATTGGAAGAACAAGGGCCTAGCGTGTGCAAAATTGCAAGAACAAGGGCCTAGTGTGTGCAAAATTGGAAGAACAAGGGCCTAGCGTGTGCCAAATTGCAAGAACAAAGGCCTAGGTGTGCAAAATTGGAAGAACAAGTGCCTAGCGTGTGCAAAATTGGAAGAACAAGGGCCTAGCGTGTGCAAAATTGGAAGAACAAGGGCCTAGCGTGTGAAAAATTGGAAGAACAAGGGCCTAGCGTGTGCAAAATTGGAAGAACAAGGGCCTAGCGTGTGCAAAATTGGAAGAACGAGGGCCTAGCGTGTGCAAAATTGGAAGAACAAGGGCCTAGCGTGTGCAAAATTGGAAGAACAAGGGCCTAGCGTGTGCAAAATTGGAAGAACAAGGGCCTAGCGTGTGCAAAATTGGAAGAACAAGGGCCTAGCGTGTGCAAAATTGCAAGAACAAGGGCCTAGCGTGTGCAAAATTGGAAGAAAAAGGGCCTAGCGTGTGCAAAATTGGAAGAACAAGGGCCTAGCGTGTGCAAAATTGGAAGAACAAGGGCCTAGCGTGTGCAAAATTGGAAGAACAAGGGCCTAGCGTGTGCAAAATTGGAAGAACAAGGGCCTAGCGTGTGCAAAATTGGAAGAACAAGGGCCTAGCGTGTGCAAAATTGGAAGAACAAGGGCCTAGCGTGTGCAAAATTGGAAGAACAAGGGCCTAGCGTGTGCCAAATTGCAAGAACAAAGGCCTAGTGTGTGCAAAATTGGAAGAACAAGTGCCTAGCGTGTGCAAAATTGGAAGAACAAGGGCCTAGCTTGTGCAAAATTGGAAGAACAAGGGCCTAGCGTGTGCAAAATTGGAAGAACAAGGGCCTAGCGTGTGCAAAATTGGAAGAACAAGGGCCTAGCGTGTGCAAAATTGCAAGAACAAGGGCCTAGTGTGTGCAAAATTGGAAGAACAATGGCTTAGCGTGTGCCAAATTGCAAGAACAAAGGCCTAGTGTGTGCAAAATTGGAAGAACAAGGGCCTAGCGTGTGAAAAATTGGAAGAACAAGGGCCTAGCTTGTGCAAAATTGGAAGAACAAGGGCCTAGCGTGTGCAAAATTGGAAGAACAAGGGCCTAGCGTGTGCAAAATTGGAAGAACAAGGGCCTAGCGTGTGCAAAATTGCAAGAACAAGGGCCTAGCGTGTGCAAAATTGGAAGAAAAAGGGCCTAGCATGTGCCAAATTGCAAGAACAAGGGCCTAGTGTGTGCAAAATTGGAAGAACAAGGGCCTAGCGTGTGCCAAATTGCAAGAACAAAGGCCTAGTGTGTGCAAAATTGGAAGAACAAGGGCCTAGCGTGTGAAAAATTGGAAGAACAAGGGCCTAGCGTGTGCAAAATTGGAAGAACAAGGGCCTAGCGTGTGCAAAATTGGAAGAACAAGGGCCTAGCGTGTGCAAAATTGGAAGAACAAGGGCCTAGCGTGTGCAAAATTGCAAGAACAAGGGCCTAGCGTGTGCAAAATTGGAAGAAAAAGGGCCTAGCGTGTGCAAAATTGGAAGAACAAGGGCCTAGCGTGTGCAAAATTGGAAGAACAAGGGCCTAGCGTGTGCAAAATTGGAAGAACGAGGGCCTGGCGTGTGCAAAATTGGAAGAACAAGGGCCTAGCGTGTGCAAAATTGGAAGAACAAGGGCCTAGCGTGTGCAAAATTGGAAGAACAAGGGCCTAGCGTGTGCCAAATTGCAAGAACAAAGGCCTAGTGTGTGCAAAATTGGAAGAACAAGTTCCTAGCGTGTGCAAAATTGGAAGAACAAGGGCCTAGCGTGTGCAAAATTGGAAGAACAAGGGCCTAGCGTGTGCAAAATTGCAAGAACAAGGGCCTAGTGTGTGCAAAATTGGAAGAACAAGGGCCTAGCGTGTGCCAAATTGCAAGAACAAAGGCCTAGTGTGTGCAAAATTGGAAGAACAAGTGCCTAGCGTGTGCAAAATTGGAAGAATAAGGGCCTAGCGTGTGCAAAATTGGAAGAACAAGGGCCTAGCGTGTGAAAAATTGGAAGAACAAGGGCCTAGCGTGTGCAAAATTGGAAGAAGAAGGGCCTAGCGTGTGCAAAATTGGAAGAACAAGGGCCTAGCGTGTGCAAAGTTGGAAGAACAAGGGCCTAGCGTGTGCAAAATTGCAAGAACAAGGGCCTAGCGTGTGCAAAATTGGAAGAAAAAGGGCCTAGCGTGTGCAAAATTGGAAGAACAAGGGCCTAGCGTGTGCAAAATTGGAAGAACAAGGGCCTAGCGTGTGCAAAATTGGAAGAACGAGGGCCTGGCGTGTGCAAAATTGGAAGAACAAGGGCCTAGCGTGTGCAAAATTGGAAGAACAAGGGCCTAGCGTGTGCAAAATTGGAAGAACAAGGGCCTAGCGTGTACAAAATTGGAAGAACAAGGGCCTAGCGTGTGCCAAATTGCAAGAACAAAGGCCTAGTGTGTGCAAAATTCGAAGAACAAGTGCCTAGCGTGTGCAAAATTGGAAGAACAAGGGCCTAGCGTGTGCAAAATTGGAAGAACAAGGGCCTAGCGTGTGCCAAATTGCAAGAACAAAGGCCTAGTGTGTGCAAAATTGGAAGAACCAGTGCCTAGCGTGTGCAAAATTGGAAGAACAAGGGCCTAGCGTGTGCACAATTGGAAGAACAAGGGCCTAGCGTTTACAAAATTGCAAGAACAAGGGCCTAGCGTGTGCAAAATTGGAAGAAAAAGGGCCTAGCGTGTGCAAAATTGGAAGAACAAGGGCCTAGCGTGTGCAAAATTGGAAGAACAAGGGCCTAGCGTGTGCAAAATTGGAAGAACAAGGGCCTAGCGTGTGCAAAATTGGAAGAACAAGGGCCTAGCGTGTGCAAAATTGGAAGAACAAGGGCCTAGCGTGTGCAAAATTGGAAGAACAAGGGCCTAGCGCGTGCAAAATTGCAAGAACAAGGGCCTAGCGTGTGCCAAATTGCAAGAACAAAGGCCTAGTGTGTGCAAAATTGGAAGAACAAGTGCCTAGCGTGTGCAAAATTGGAAGAACAAGGGCCTAGCGTGTGCAAAATTGGAAGAACAAGGGCCTAGCGTGTGCAAAATTGGAAGAACAAGGGCCTAGCGTGTGCAAAAATGCAAGAACAAGGGCCTAGTATGTGCAAAATTGGAAGAACAAGGGCCTAGCGTGTGCAAAATTGCAAGAACAAAGGCCTAGTGTGTGCAAAATTGGAAGAACAAGAGCCTAGCGTGTGCAAAATTGGAAAAACAAGGGCCTAGCGTGTGCAAAATTGGAAGAACAAGGGCCTAGCGTGTGCAAAATTGGAAGAACAAGGGCCTAGCGTGTGCAAAATTGCAAGAACAAAGGCCTAGTGTGTGCAAAATTGGAAGAACAAGGGCCTAGCGTGTGCAAAATTGCAAGAACAAAGGCCTAGTGTGTGCAAAATTGGAAGAACAAGAGCCTAGCGTGTGCAAAATTGGAAGAACAAGGGCCTAGCGTGTGCAAAATTGGAAGAACAAGGGCCTAGCGTGTGCAAAATTGGAAGAACAAGGGCCTAGCGTGTGCCAAATTGCAAGAACAAAGGCCTAGTGTGTGCAAAATTGGAAGAACCAGTGCCTAGCGTGTGCAAAATTGGAAGAACAAGGGCCTAGCGTGTGCACAATTGGAAGAACAAGGGCCTAGCGTTTACAAAATTGCAAGAACAAGGGCCTAGCGTGTGCAAAATTGGAAGAAAAAGGGCCTAGCGTGTGCAAAATTGGAAGAACAAGGGCCTAGCGTGTGCAAAATTGGAAGAACAAGGGCCTAGCGTGTGCAAAATTGGAAGAACAAGGGCCTAGCGTGTGCAAAATTGGAAGAACAAGGGCCTAGCGTGTGCAAAATTGGAAGAACAAGGGCCTAGCGTGTGCAAAATTGGAAGAACAAGGGCCTAGCGCGTGCAAAATTGCAAGAACAAGGGCCTAGCGTGTGCCAAATTGCAAGAACAAAGGCCTAGTGTGTGCAAAATTGGAAGAACAAGTGCCTAGCGTGTGCAAAATTGGAAGAACAAGGGCCTAGCGTGTGCAAAATTGGAAGAACAAGGGCCTAGCGTGTGCAAAATTGGAAGAACAAGGGCCTAGCGTGTGCAAAAATGCAAGAACAAGGGCCTAGTATGTGCAAAATTGGAAGAACAAGGGCCTAGCGTGTGCAAAATTGCAAGAACAAAGGCCTAGTGTGTGCAAAATTGGAAGAACAAGAGCCTAGCGTGTGCAAAATTGGAAGAACAAGGGCCTAGCGTGTGCAAAATTGGAAGAACAAGGGCCTAGCGTGTGCAAAATTGGAAGAACAAGGGCCTAGCGTGTGCAAAATTGCAAGAACAAAGGCCTAGTGTGTGCAAAATTGCAAGAACAAGGGCCTAGCGTGTGCCAAATTGCAAGAACAAAGGCCTAGTGTGTGCAAAATTGGAAGAACAAGTGCCTAGCGTGTGCAAAATTGGAAGAACAAGGGCCTAGCGTGTGCAAAATTGGAAGAACAAGGGCCTAGCGTGTGCAAAATTGGAAGAACAAGGGCCTAGCGTGTGCAAAAATGCAAGAACAAGGGCCTAGTATGTGCAAAATTGGAAGAACAAGGGCCTAGCGTGTGCAAAATTGCAAGAACAAAGGCCTAGTGTGTGCAAAATTGGAAGAACAAGAGCCTAGCGTGTGCAAAATTGGAAAAACAAGGGCCTAGCGTGTGCAAAATTGGAAGAACAAGGGCCTAGCGTGTGCAAAATTGGAAGAACAAGGGCCTAGCGTGTGCAAAATTGCAAGAACAAAGGCCTAGTGTGTGCAAAATTGGAAGAACAAGGGCCTAGCGTGTGCAAAATTGCAAGAACAAAGGCCTAGTGTGTGCAAAATTGGAAGAACAAGGGCCTAGCATGTGCAAAATTGGAAGAACAAGGGACTAGCGTGTGCAAAATTGGAAGAACAAGGGCCTAGCGTGTGCAAAATTGCAAGAACAAGGGCCTAGCGTGTGCAAAATTGGAAGAACAAGGGCCTAGCGTGTGCCAATTTGCAAGAACAAAGGCCTAGTGTGTGCAAAATTGGAAGAACAAGTGCCTAGCGTGTACAAAATTGGAAGAACAAGGGCCTAGCGTGTGCGAAATTGGAAGAACAAGGGCCTAGCGTGTGCCAAATTGCTAGAACAAAGGCCTAGTGTGTGCAAAATTGGAAGAACAAGTGCCTAGCGTGTGCAAAATTGGAAGAACAAGGGCCTAGCGTGTGCAAAATTGGAAGAACAAGGGCCTAGCGTGTGAAAAATTGGAAGAACAAGGGCCTAGCGTGTGCAAAATTGCAAGAACAAGGGCCTAGTGTGTGCAAAATTGGAAGAACAAGGGCCTAGCGTGTGCAAAATAGCAAGAACAAGGTCCTAGCATGTGCAAAATTGGAAGAACAATGGCCTAGCGCGTGCAAAATTGCAAGAACAAGGGCCTAGCGTGTGCCAAATTGCAAGAACAAAGGCCTAGTGTGTGCAAAATTGGAAGAACAAGTGCCTAGCGTGTGCAAAATTGGAAGAACAAGGGCCTAGCGTGTGCAAAATTGGAAGAACAAGGGCCTAGCGTGTGCAAAATTGGAAGAACAAGGGCCTAGCGTGTGCGAAATTGGAAGAACAAGGGCCTAGCGTGTGCCAAATTGCAAGAACAAAGGCCTAGTGTGTGCAAAATTGGAAGAACAAGTGCCTAGCGTGTGCAAAATTGGAAGAACAAGTGCCTAGCGTGTGCACAATTGGAAGAACAAGGGCCTAGTGTGTGCAAAATTGCAAGAACAAGGGCCTAGTGTGTGCAAAATTGGAAGAACAAGGGCCTAGCGTGTGCCAAATTGCAAGAAAAAAGGCCTAGTGTGTGCAAAATTGGAAGAACAAGTGCCTAGCGTGTGTAAAATTGGAAGAACAAGGGCCTAGCGTGTGCAAAAATGGAAGAACAAGGGACTAGCGTGTGCAAAATTGGAAGAAAAAAGGCCTAGCGTGTGCAAAATTGGAAGAACAAGGGCCTAGCGTGTGCAAAATTGGAAGAACAAGGGCCTAGCGTGTGCAAAATTGGAAGAACAAGGGCCTAGCGTGTGCAAAATTGGAAGAACAAGGGCCTAGCGTGTGCAAAATTGCAAGAACAAGGGCCTAGTGTGTGCAAAATTGGAAGAACAAAGGCCTAGCGTGTGCCAAATTACAAGAACAAAGGCCTAGTGTGTGCAAAATTGGAAGAACAAGTGCCTAGTGTGTGCAAAATTGGAAGAACAAGGGCCTAGCGTGTGCAAAATTGCAAGAACAAGGGCCTATTGTGTGCAAAATTGGAAGAACAAGGGCCTAGCGTGTGCAAAATTGCAAGAACAAGGGCCTAGTATGTGCAAAATTGGAAGAACAAGGGCCTAGCGTGTGCAAAATTGCAAGAACAAAGGCCTAGTGTGTGCAAAATTGGAAGAACAAGAGCCTAGCGTGTGCAAAATTGGAAAAACAAGGGCCTAGCGTGTGCAAAATTGGAAGAACAAGGGCCTAGCGTGTGCAAAATTGGAAGAACAAGGGCCTAGCGTGTGCAAAATTGCAAGAACAAAGGCCTAGTGTGTGCAAAATTGGAAGAACAAGGGCCTAGCGTGTGCAAAATTGCAAGAACAAAGGCCTAGTGTGTGCAAAATTGGAAGAACAAGAGCTTAGCGTGTGCAAAATTGGAAGAACAAGGGCCTAGCATGTGCAAAATTGGAAGAACAAGGGACTAGCGTGTGCAAAATTGGAAGAACAAGGGCCTAGCGTGTGCAAAATTGCAAGAACAAGGGCCTAGCGTGTGCAAAATTGGAAGAACAAGGGCCTAGCGTGTGCCAATTTGCAAGAACAAAGGCCTAGTGTGTGCAAAATTGGAAGAACAAGTGCCTAGCGTGTACAAAATTGGAAGAACAAGGGCCTAGCGTGTGCGAAATTGGAAGAACAAGGGCCTAGCGTGTGCCAAATTGCTAGAACAAAGGCCTAGTGTGTGCAAAATTGGAAGAACAAGTGCCTAGCGTGTGCAAAATTGGAAGAACAAGGGCCTAGCGTGTGCAAAATTGGAAGAACAAGGGCCTAGCGTGTGAAAAATTGGAAGAACAAGGGCCTAGCGTGTGCAAAATTGCAAGAACAAGGGCCTAGTGTGTGCAAAATTGGAAGAACAAGGGCCTAGCGTGTGCAAAATAGCAAGAACAAGGTCCTAGCATGTGCAAAATTGGAAGAACAATGGCCTAGCGCGTGCAAAATTGCAAGAACAAGGGCCTAGCGTGTGCCAAATTGCAAGAACAAAGGCCTAGTGTGTGCAAAATTGGAAGAACAAGTGCCTAGCGTGTGCAAAATTGGAAGAACAAGGGCCTAGCGTGTGCAAAATTGGAAGAACAAGGGCCTAGCGTGTGCAAAATTGGAAGAACAAGGGCCTAGCGTGTGCGAAATTGGAAGAACAAGGGCCTAGCGTGTGCCAAATTGCAAGAACAAAGGCCTAGTGTGTGCAAAATTGGAAGAACAAGTGCCTAGCGTGTGCAAAATTGGAAGAACAAGTGCCTAGCGTGTGCACAATTGGAAGAACAAGGGCCTAGCGTGTGCAAAATTGCAAGAACAAGGGCCTAGTGTGTGCAAAATTGGAAGAACAAGGGCCTAGCGTGTGCCAAATTGCAAGAACTAAGGCCTAGTGTGTGCAAAATTGGAAGAACAAGTGCGTAGCGTGTGTAAAATTGGAAGAACAAGGGCCTAGCGTGTGCAAAAATGGAAGAACAAGGGACTAGCGTGTGCAAAATTGGAAGAAAAAAGGCCTAGCGTGTGCAAAATTGGAAGAACAAGGGCCTAGCGTGTGCAAAATTGGAAGAACAAGGGCCTAGCGTGTGCAAAATTGGAAGAACAAGGGCCTAGCGTGTGCAAAATTGGAAGAACAAGGGCCTAGCGTGTGCAAAATTGCAAGAACAAGGGCCTAGTGTGTGCAAAATTGGAAGAACAAAGGCCTAGCGTGTGCCAAATTGCAAGAACAAAGGCCTAGTGTGTGCAAAATTGGAAGAACAAGTGCCTAGTGTGTGCAAAATTGGAAGAACAAGGGCCTAGCGTGTGCAAAATTGCAAGAACAAGGGCCTATTGTGTGCAAAATTGGAAGAACAAGGGCCTAGCGTGTGCAAAATTGCAAGAACAAAGGCCTAGTGTGTGCAAAATTGGAAGAACAAGAGCCTAGCGTGTGCAAAATTGGAAAAACAAGGGCCTAGCGTGTGCAAAATTGGAAGAACAAGGGCCTAGCGTGTGCAAAATTGGAAGAACAAGGGCCTAGCGTGTGCAAAATTGCAAGAACAAAGGCCTAGTGTGTGCAAAATTGGAAGAACAAGGGCCTAGCGTGTGCAAAATTGCAAGAACAAAGGCCTAGTGTGTGCAAAATTGGAAGAACAAGAGCTTAGCGTGTGCAAAATTGGAAGAACAAGGGCCTAGCATGTGCAAAATTGGAAGAACAAGGGACTAGCGTGTGCAAAATTGGAAGAACAAGGGCCTAGCGTGTGCAAAATTGCAAGAACAAGGGCCTAGCGTGTGCAAAATTGGAAGAACAAGGGCCTAGCGTGTGCCAAATTGCAAGAACAAAGGCCTAGTGTGTGCAAAATTGGAAGAACAAGTGCCTAGCGTGTGCAAAATTGGAAGAACAAGGGCCTAGCGTGTGCGAAATTGGAAGAACAAGGGCCTAGCGTGTGCCAAATTGCTAGAACAAAGGCCTAGTGTGTGCAAAATTGGAAGAACAAGTGCCTAGCGTGTGCAAAATTGGAAGAACAAGGGCCTAGCGTGTGCACAATTGGAAGAACAAGGGCCTAGCGTGTGCAAAATTGCAAGAACAAGGGCCTAGTGTGTGCAAAATTGGAAGAACAAGGGCCTAGCGTGTGCCAAATTGCAAGAACAAAGGCCTAGTGTGTGCAAAATTGGAAGAACAAGTGCCTAGCGTGTGCAAAATTGGAAGAACAAGGGCCTAGCGTGTGCAAAATTGGAAGAACAAGGGCCTAGCGTGTGAAAAATTGGAAGAACAAGGGCCTAGCGTGTGCAAAATTGGAAGAACAAGGGCCTAGCATGTGCAAAATTGGAAGAACAAGGGCCTAGCGTGTGCAAAATTGGAAGAACAAGGGCCTAGCGTGTGCAAAATTGGAAGAACAAGGGCCTAGCGTGTGCAAAATTGGAAGAACAAGGGCCTAGCGTGTGCAAAATTGGAAGAACAAGGGCCTAGCGTGTGCAAAATTGCAAGAACAAGGGCCTAGCGTGTGCAAAATTGGAAGAAAAAGGGCCTAGCGTGTGCAAAATTGGAAGAACAAGGGCCTAGCGTGTGCAAAATTGCAAGAACAAAGGCCTAGTGTGTGCAAAATTGGAAGAACAAGAGCCTAGCGTGTGCAAAATTGGAAAAACAAGGGCCTAGCGTGTGCAAAATTGGAAGAACAAGGGCCTAGCGTGTGCAAAATTGGAAGAACAAGGGCCTAGCGTGTGCAAAATTGCAAGAACAAAGGCCTAGTGTGTGCAAAATTGGAAGAACAAGGGCCTAGCGTGTGCAAAATTGCAAGAACAAAGGCCTAGTGTGTGCAAAATTGGAAGAACAAGAGCCTAGCGTGTGCAAAATTCGAAGAACAAGTGCCTAGCGTGTGCAAAATTGGAAGAACAAGGGCCTAGCGTGTGCAAAATTGGAAGAACAAGGGCCTAGCGTGTGCCAAATTGCAAGAACAAAGGCCTAGTGTGTGCAAAATTGGAAGAACCAGTGCCTAGCGTGTGCAAAATTGGAAGAACAAGGGCCTAGCGTGTGCACAATTGGAAGAACAAGGGCCTAGCGTTTACAAAATTGCAAGAACAAGGGCCTAGCGTGTGCAAAATTGGAAGAAAAAGGGCCTAGCGTGTGCAAAATTGGAAGAACAAGGGCCTAGCGTGTGCAAAATTGGAAGAACAAGGGCCTAGCGTGTGCAAAATTGGAAGAACAAGGGCCTAGCGTGTGCAAAATTGGAAGAACAAGGGCCTAGCGTGTGCAAAATTGGAAGAACAAGGGCCTAGCGTGTGCAAAATTGGAAGAACAAGGGCCTAGCGCGTGCAAAATTGCAAGAACAAGGGCCTAGCGTGTGCCAAATTGCAAGAACAAAGGCCTAGTGTGTGCAAAATTGGAAGAACAAGTGCCTAGCGTGTGCAAAATTGGAAGAACAAGGGCCTAGCGTGTGCAAAATTGGAAGAACAAGGGCCTAGCGTGTGCAAAATTGGAAGAACAAGGGCCTAGCGTGTGCAAAAATGCAAGAACAAGGGCCTAGTATGTGCAAAATTGGAAGAACAAGGGCCTAGCGTGTGCAAAATTGCAACAACAAAGGCCTAGTGTGTGCAAAATTGGAAGAACAAGAGCCTAGCGTGTGCAAAATTGGAAAAACAAGGGCCTAGCGTGTGCAAAATTGGAAGAACAAGGGCCTAGCGTGTGCAAAATTGGAAGAACAAGGGCCTAGCGTGTGCAAAATTGCAAGAACAAAGGCCTAGTGTGTGCAAAATTGCAAGAACAAGGGCCTAGCGTGTGCCAAATTGCAAGAACAAAGGCCTAGTGTGTGCAAAATTGGAAGAACAAGTGCCTAGCGTGTGCAAAATTGGAAGAACAAGGGCCTAGCGTGTGCAAAATTGGAAGAACAAGGGCCTAGCGTGTGCAAAATTGGAAGAACAAGGGCCTAGCGTGTGCAAAAATGCAAGAACAAGGGCCTAGTATGTGCAAAATTGGAAGAACAAGGGCCTAGCGTGTGCAAAATTGCAAGAACAAAGGCCTAGTGTGTGCAAAATTGGAAGAACAAGAGCCTAGCGTGTGCAAAATTGGAAAAACAAGGGCCTAGCGTGTGCAAAATTGGAAGAACAAGGGCCTAGCGTGTGCAAAATTGGAAGAACAAGGGCCTAGCGTGTGCAAAATTGCAAGAACAAAGGCCTAGTGTGTGCAAAATTGGAAGAACAAGGGCCTAGCGTGTGCAAAATTGCAAGAACAAAGGCCTAGTGTGTGCAAAATTGGAAGAACAAGGGCCTAGCATGTGCAAAATTGGAAGAACAAGGGACTAGCGTGTGCAAAATTGGAAGAACAAGGGCCTAGCGTGTGCAAAATTGCAAGAACAAGGGCCTAGCGTGTGCAAAATTGGAAGAACAAGGGCCTAGCGTGTGCCAATTTGCAAGAACAAAGGCCTAGTGTGTGCAAAATTGGAAGAACAAGTGCCTAGCGTGTACAAAATTGGAAGAACAAGGGCCTAGCGTGTGCGAAATAAGAAGAACAAGGGCCTAGCGTGTGCCAAATTGCTAGAACAAAGGCCTAGTGTGTGCAAAATTGGAATAACAAGTGCCTAGCGTGTGCAAAATTGGAAGAACAAGGGCCTAGCGTGTGCAAAATTGGAAGAACAAGGGCCTAGCGTGTGAAAAATTGGAAGAACAAGGGCCTAGCGTGTGCAAAATTGCAAGAACAAGGGCCTAGTGTGTGCAAAATTGGAAGAACAAGGGCCTAGCGTGTGCAAAATAGCAAGAACAAGGTCCTAGCATGTGCAAAATTGGAAGAACAATGGCCTAGCGCGTGCAAAATTGCAAGAACAAGGGCCTAGCGTGTGCCAAATTGCAAGAACAAAGGCCTAGTGTGTGCAAAATTGGAAGAACAAGTGCCTAGCGTGTGCAAAATTGGAAGAACAAGGGCCTAGCGTGTGCAAAATTGGAAGAACAAGGGCCTAGCGTGTGCAAAATTGGAAGAACAAGGGCCTAGCGTGTGCGAAATTGGAAGAACA
The DNA here is from genome assembly GCA_948144175.1 of Closterium sp. NIES-65. Lineage (NCBI taxonomy): Eukaryota > Viridiplantae > Streptophyta > Zygnematophyceae > Desmidiales > Closteriaceae > Closterium > Closterium sp. NIES-65. The sequence continues at coordinate 17,050 of CANXME010001314.1, forward strand.
AGGGCCTAGCGTGTGCCAAATTGCAAGAACAAAGGCCTAGTGTGTGCAAAATTGGAAGAACAAGTGCCTAGCGTGTGCAAAATTGGCAGAACAAGTGCCTAGCGTGTGCACAATTGGAAGAACAAGGGCCTAGCGTGTGCAAAATTGCAAGAACAAGGGCCTAGTGTGTGCAAAATTGGAAGAACAAGGGCCTAGCGTGTGCCAAATTGCAAGAAAAAAGGCCTAGTGTGTGCAAAATTGGAAGAACAAGTGCCTAGCGTGTGTAAAATTGGAAGAACAAGGGCCTAGCGTGTGCAAAAATGGAAGAACAAGGGACTAGCGTGTGCAAAATTGGAAGAAAAAAGGCCTAGCGTGTGCAAAATTGGAAGAACAAGGGCCTAGCGTGTGCAAAATTGGAAGAACAAGGGCCTAGCGTGTGCAAAATTGGAAGAACAAGGGCCTAGCGTGTGCAAAATTGGAAGAACAAGGGCCTAGCGTGTGCAAAATTGCAAGAACAAGGGCCTAGTGTGTGCAAAATTGGAAGAACAAAGGCCTAGCGTGTGCCAAATTGCAAGAACAAAGGCCTAGTGTGTGCAAAATTGGAAGAACAAGTGCCTAGTGTGTGCAAAATTGGAAGAACAAGGACCTAGCGTGTGCAAAATTGCAAGAACAAGGGCCTATTGTGTGCAAAATTGGAAGAACAAGGGCCTAGCGTGTGCAAAATTGCAAGAACAAGGGCCTAGTATGTGCAAAATTGGAAGAACAAGGGCCTAGCGTGTGCAAAATTGCAAGAACAAAGGCCTAGTGTGTGCAAAATTGGAAGAACAAGAGCCTAGCGTGTGCAAAATTGGAAAAACAAGGGCCTAGCGTGTGCAAAATTGGAAGAACAAGGGCCTAGCGTGTGCAAAATTGGAAGAACAAGGGCCTAGCGTGTGCAAAATTGCAAGAACAAAGGCCTAGTGTGTGCAAAATTGGAAGAACAAGGGCCTAGCGTGTGCAAAATTGCAAGAACAAAGGCCTAGTGTGTGCAAAATTGGAAGAACAAGAGCTTAGCGTGTGCAAAATTGGAAGAACAAGGGCCTAGCATGTGCAAAATTGGAAGAACAAGGGACTAGCGTGTGCAAAATTGGAAGAACAAGGGCCTAGCGTGTGCAAAATTGCAAGAACAAGGGCCTAGCGTGTGCAAAATTGCAAGAACAAGGGCCTAGCGTGTGCAAAATTGGAAGAACAAGGGCCTAGCGTGTGCCAATTTGCAAGAACAAAGGCCTAGTGTGTGCAAAATTGGAAGAACAAGTGCCTAGCGTGTACAAAATTGGAAGAACAAGGGCCTAGCGTGTGCGAAATTGGAAGAACAAGGGCCTAGCGTGTGCCAAATTGCTAGAACAAAGGCCTAGTGTGTGCAAAATTGGAAGAACAAGTGCCTAGCGTGTGCAAAATTGGAAGAACAAGGGCCTAGCGTGTGCAAAATTGGAAGAACAAGGGCCTAGCGTGTGAAAAATTGGAAGAACAAGGGCCTAGCGTGTGCAAAATTGCAAGAACAAGGGCCTAGTGTGTGCAAAATTGGAAGAACAAGGGCCTAGCGTGTGCAAAATAGCAAGAACAAGGTCCTAGCATGTGCAAAATTGGAAGAACAATGGCCTAGCGCGTGCAAAATTGCAAGAACAAGGGCCTAGCGTGTGCCAAATTGCAAGAACAAAGGCCTAGTGTGTGCAAAATTGGAAGAACAAGTGCCTAGCGTGTGCAAAATTGGAAGAACAAGGGCCTAGCGTGTGCAAAATTGGAAGAACAAGGGCCTAGCGTGTGCAAAATTGGAAGAACAAGGGCCTAGCGTGTGCGAAATTGGAAGAACAAGGGCCTAGCGTGTGCCAAATTGCAAGAACAAAGGCCTAGTGTGTGCAAAATTGGAAGAACAAGTGCCTAGCGTGTGCAAAATTGGAAGAACAAGTGCCTAGCGTGTGCACAATTGGAAGAACAAGGGCCTAGCGTGTGCAAAATTGCAAGAACAAGGGCCTAGTGTGTGCAAAATTGGAAGAACAAGGGCCTAGCGTGTGCCAAATTGCAAGAAAAAAGGCCTAGTGTGTGCAAAATTGGAAGAACAAGTGCCTAGCGTGTGTAAAATTGGAAGAACAAGGGCCTAGCGTGTGCAAAAATGGAAGAACAAGGGACTAGCGTGTGCAAAATTGGAAGAAAAAAGGCCTAGCGTGTGCAAAATTGGAAGAACAAGGGCCTAGCGTGTGCAAAATTGGAAGAACAAGGGCCTAGCGTGTGCAAAATTGGAAGAACAAGGGCCTAGCGTGTGCAAAATTGGAAGAACAAGGGCCTAGCGTGTGCAAAATTGCAAGAACAAGGGCCTAGTGTGTGCAAAATTGGAAGAACAAAGGCCTAGCGTGTGCCAAATTGCAAGAACAAAGGCCTAGTGTGTGCAAAATTGGAAGAACAAGTGCCTAGTGTGTGCAAAATTGGAAGAACAAGGGCCTAGCGTGTGCAAAATTGCAAGAACAAGGGCCTATTGTGTGCAAAATTGGAAGAACAAGGGCCTAGCGTGTGCAAAATTGCAAGAACAAAGGCCTAGTGTGTGCAAAATTGGAAGAACAAGAGCCTAGCGTGTGCAAAATTGGAAAAACAAGGGCCTAGCGTGTGCAAAATTGGAAGAACAAGGGCCTAGCGTGTGCAAAATTGGAAGAACAAGGGCCTAGCGTGTGCAAAATTGCAAGAACAAAGGCCTAGTGTGTGCAAAATTGGAAGAACAAGGGCCTAGCGTGTGCAAAATTGCAAGAACAAAGGCCTAGTGTGTGCAAAATTGGAAGAACAAGAGCTTAGCGTGTGCAAAATTGGAAGAACAAGGGCCTAGCATGTGCAAAATTGGAAGAACAAGGGACTAGCGTGTGCAAAATTGGAAGAACAAGGGCCTAGCGTGTGCAAAATTGCAAGAACAAGGGCCTAGCGTGTGCAAAATTGGAAGAACAAGGGCCTAGCGTGTGCCAAATTGCAAGAACAAAGGCCTAGTGTGTGCAAAATTGGAAGAACAAGTGCCTAGCGTGTGCAAAATTGGAAGAACAAGGGCCTAGCGTGTGCGAAATTGGAAGAACAAGGGCCTAGCGTGTGCCAAATTGCTAGAACAAAGGCCTAGTGTGTGCAAAATTGGAAGAACAAGTGCCTAGCGTGTGCAAAATTGGAAGAACAAGGGCCTAGCGTGTGCACAATTGGAAGAACAAGGGCCTAGCGTGTGCAAAATTGCAAGAACAAGGGCCTAGTGTGTGCAAAATTGGAAGAACAAGGGCCTAGCGTGTGCCAAATTGCAAGAACAAAGGCCTAGTGTGTGCAAAATTGGAAGAACAAGTGCCTAGCGTGTGCAAAATTGGAAGAACAAGGGCCTAGCGTGTGCAAAATTGGAAGAACAAGGGCCTAGCGTGTGAAAAATTGGAAGAACAAGGGCCTAGCGTGTGCAAAATTGGAAGAACAAGGGCCTAGCATGTGCAAAATTGGAAGAACAAGGGCCTAGCGTGTGCAAAATTGGAAGAACAAGGGCCTAGCGTGTGCAAAATTGGAAGAACAAGGGCCTAGCGTGTGCAAAATTGGAAGAACAAGGGCCTAGCGTGTGCAAAATTGGAAGAACAAGGGCCTAGCGTGTGCAAAATTGCAAGAACAAGGGCCTAGCGTGTGCAAAATTGGAAGAAAAAGGGCCTAGCGTGTGCAAAATTGGAAGAACAAGGGCCTAGCGTGTGCAAAATTGGAAGAACAAGGGCCTAGCGTGTGCAAAATTGCAAGAACAAGAGCCTAGCGTGTGCAAAATTGGAAGAACAAGGGCCTAGCGTGTGCAAAATTGGAAGAACAAGGGCCTAGCGTGTGCAAAATTGGAAGAACAAGGGCCTAGCGTGTGCCAAATTGCAAGAACAAAGGCCTAATGTGTGCAAAATTGGAAGAACAAGTGCCTAGTGTGTGCAAAATTGGAAGAACAAGGGCCTAGCGTGTGCAAAATTGGAAGAACAAGGGCCTAGCGTGTGCAAAATTGCAAGAACAAGGGCCTATTGTGGCAAAATTGGAAGAACAAGGGCCTAGCGTGTGCAATATTGCAAGAACAATGGCCTAGTGTGTGCAAAATTGGAAGAACAAGAGCCTAGCGTGTGCAAAATTGGAAGAACAAGGGCCTAGCGTGTGCACAATTGGAAGAACAAGGGCCTAGCGTGTGCAAAATTGCAAGAACAAGGGCCTAGTGTGTGCAAAATTGGAAGAACAAGGGCCTAGCGTGTGCCAAATTGCAAGAACAAAGGCCTAGTGTGTGCAAAATTGGAAGAACAAGTGCCTAGCGTGTGCAAAATTGGAAGAACAAGGGCCTAGCGTGTGCAAAATTGGAAGAACAAGGGCCTAGCGTGTGAAAAATTGGAAGAACAAGGGCCTAGCGTGTGCAAAATTGCAAGAACAAGGGCCTAGTGTGTGCAAAATTGGAAGAACAAGGGCCTAGCGTGTGCAAAATAGCAAGAACAAGGTCCTAGCATGTGCAAAATTGGAAGAACAATGGCCTAGCGCGTGCAAAATTGCAAGAACAAGGGCCTAGCGTGTGCCAAATTGCAAGAACAAAGGCCTAGTGTGTGCAAAATTGGAAGAACAAGTGCCTAGCGTGTGCAAAATTGGAAGAACAAGGGCCTAGCGTGTGCAAAATTGGAAGAACAAGGGCCTAGCGTGTGCAAAATTGGAAGAACAAGGGCCTAGCGTGTGCGAAATTGGAAGAACAAGGGCCTAGCGTGTGCCAAATTGCAAGAACAAAGGCCTAGTGTGTGCAAAATTGGAAGAACAAGTGCCTAGCGTGTGCAAAATTGGAAGAACAAGTGCCTAGCGTGTGCAAAATTGGAAGAACAAGGGCCTAGCGTGTGCAAAATTGGAAGAACAAGGGCCTAGCGTGTGAAAAATTGGAAGAACAAGGGCCTAGCGTGTGCAAAATTGCAAGAACAAGGGCCTAGTGTGTGCAAAATTGGAAGAACAAGGGCCTAGCGTGTGCAAAATAGCAAGAACAAGGTCCTAGCATGTGCAAAATTGGAAGAACAATGGCCTAGCGCGTGCAAAATTGCAAGAACAAGGGCCTAGCGTGTGCCAAATTCCAAGAACAAAGGCCTAGTGTGTGCAAAATTGGAAGAACAAGTGCCTAGCGTGTGCAAAATTGGAAGAACAAGGGCCTAGCGTGTGCAAAATTGGAAGAACAAGGGCCTAGCGTGTGCAAAATTGGAAGAACAAGGGCCTAGCGTGTGCGAAATTGGAAGAACAAGGGCCTAGCGTGTGCCAAATTGCAAGAACAAAGGCCTAGTGTGTGCAAAATTGGAAGAACAAGTGCCTAGCGTGTGCAAAATTGGAAGAACAAGTGCCTAGCGTGTGCACAATTGGAAGAACAAGGGCCTAGCGTGTGCAAAATTGCAAGAACAAGGGCCTAGTGTGTGCAAAATTGGAAGAACAAGGGCCTAGCGTGTGCCAAATTGCAAGAAAAAAGGCCTAGTGTGTGCAAAATTGGAAGAACAAGTGCCTAGCGTGTGTAAAATTGGAAGAACAAGGGCCTAGCGTGTGCAAAAATGGAAGAACAAGGGACTAGCGTGTGCAAAATTGGAAGAAAAAAGGCCTAGCGTGTGCAAAATTGGAAGAACAAGGGCCTAGCGTGTGCAAAATTGGAAGAACAAGGGCCTAGCGTGTGCAAAATTGGAAGAACAAGGGCCTAGCGTGTGCAAAATTGGAAGAACAAGGGCCTAGCGTGTGCAAAATTGCAAGAACAAGGGCCTAGTGTGTGCAAAATTGGAAGAACAAAGGCCTAGCGTGTGCCAAATTGCAAGAACAAAGGCCTAGTGTGTGCAAAATTGGAAGAACAAGTGCCTAGTGTGTGCAAAATTGGAAGAACAAGGGCCTAGCGTGTGCAAAATTGCAAGAACAAGGGCCTATTGTGTGCAAAATTGGAAGAACAAGGGCCTAGCGTGTGCAAAATTGCAAGAACAAAGGCCTAGTGTGTGCAAAATTGGAAGAACAAGAGCCTAGCGTGTGCAAAATTGGAAAAACAAGGGCCTAGCGTGTGCAAAATTGGAAGAACAAGGGCCTAGCGTGTGCAAAATTGGAAGAACAAGGGCCTAGCGTGTGCAAAATTGCAAGAACAAAGGCCTAGTGTGTGCAAAATTGGAAGAACAAGGGCCTAGCGTGTGCAAAATTGCAAGAACAAAGGCCTAGTGTGTGCAAAATTGGAAGAACAAGAGCTTAGCGTGTGCAAAATTGGAAGAACAAGGGCCTAGCATGTGCAAAATTGGAAGAACAAGGGACTAGCGTGTGCAAAATTGGAAGAACAAGGGCCTAGCGTGTGCAAAATTGCAAGAACAAGGGCCTAGCGTGTGCAAAATTGGAAGAACAAGGGCCTAGCGTGTGCCAAATTGCAAGAACAAAGGCCTAGTGTGTGCAAAATTGGAAGAACAAGTGCCTAGCGTGTGCAAAATTGGAAGAACAAGGGCCTAGCGTGTGCGAAATTGGAAGAACAAGGGCCTAGCGTGTGCCAAATTGCTAGAACAAAGGCCTAGTGTGTGCAAAATTGGAAGAACAAGTGCCTAGCGTGTGCAAAATTGGAAGAACAAGGGCCTAGCGTGTGCACAATTGGAAGAACAAGGGCCTAGCGTGTGCAAAATTGCAAGAACAAGGGCCTAGTGTGTGCAAAATTTGAAGAACAAGGGCCTAGCGTGTGCCAAATTGCAAGAACAAAGGCCTAGTGTGTGCAAAATTGGAAGAACAAGTGCCTAGCGTGTGCCAAATTGGAAGAACAAGGGCCTAGCGTGTGCAAAATTGGAAGAACAAGGGCCTAGCGTGTGAAAAATTGGAAGAACAAGGGCCTAGCGTGTGCAAAATTGGAAGAACAAGGGCCTAGCATGTGCAAAATTGGAAGAACAAGGGCCTAGCGTGTGCAAAATTGGAAGAACAAGGGCCTAGCGTGTGCAAAATTGGAAGAACAAGGGCCTAGCGTGTGCAAAATTGGAAGAACAAGGGCCTAGCGTGTGCAAAATTGGAAGAACAAGGGCCTAGCGTGTGCAAAATTGCAAGAACAAGGGCCTAGCGTGTGCAAAATTGGAAGAAAAAGTGCCTAGCGTGTGCAAAATTGGAAGAACAAGGGCCTAGCGTGTGCAAAATTGGAAGAACAAGGGCCTAGCGTGTGCAAAATTGCAAGAACAAGAGCCTAGCGTGTGCAAAATTGGAAGAACAAGGGCCTAGCGTGTGCAAAATTGGAAGAACAAGGGCCTAGCGTGTGCAAAATTGGAAGAACAAGGGCCTAGCGTGTGCCAAATTGCAAGAACAAAGGCCTAGTGTGTGCAAAATTGGAAGAACAAGTGCCTAGTGTGTGCAAAATTGGAAGAACAAGGGCCTAGCGTGTGCAAAATTGGAAGAACAAGGGCCTAGCGTGTGCAAAATTGCAAGAACAAGGGCCTATTGTGTGCAAAATTGGAAGAACAAGGGCCTAGCGTGTGCAATATTGCAAGAACAATGGCCTAGTGTGTGCAAAATTGGAAGAACAAGAGCCTAGCGTGTGCAAAATTGGAAGAACAAGGGCCTAGCGTGTGCAAAATTGGAAGAACAAGGGCCTAGCGTGTGCAAAATTGGAAGAACAAGGGCCTAGCGTGTGCAAAATTGCAAGAACAAAGGCCTAGTGTGTGCAAAATTGGAAGAACAAGGGCCTAGCGTGTGCAAAATTGCAAGAACAAAGGCCTAGTGTGTGCAAAATTGGAAGAACAAGAGCCTAGCGTGTGCAAAATTGGAAGAACAAGGGCCTAGCATGTGCAAAATTGGAAGAACAAGGGACTAGCGTGTGCAAAATTGGAAGAACAAGGGCCTAGCGTGTGCAAAATTGCAAGAACAAGGGCCTAGTGTGTGCAAAATTGGAAGAACAAGGGCCTAGCGTGTGCCAAATTGCAAGAACAAAGGCCTAGTGTGTGCAAAATTGGAAGAACAAGTGCCTAGCGTGTGCAAAATTGGAAGAACAAGGGCCTAGCGTGTGCGAAATTGGAAGAACAAGGGCCTAGCGTGTGCCAAATTGCAAGAACAAAGGCCTAGTGTGTGCAAAATTGGAAGAACATGTGCCTAGCGTGTGCAAAATTGGAAGAACAAGGGCCTAGCGTGTGCACAATTGGAAGAACAAGGGCCTAGCGTGTGCAAAATTGCAAGAACAAGGGCCTAGTGTGTGCAAAATTGGAAGAACAAGGGCCTAGCGTGTGCCAAATTGCAAGAAAAAAGGCCTAGTGTGTGCAAAATTGGAAGAACAAGTGCCTAGCGTGTGCAAAATTGGAAGAACAAGGGCCTAGCGTGTGCAAAATTGGAAGAACAAGGGACTAGCGTGTGCAAAATTGGAAGAAAAAGGGCCTAGCGTGTGCAAAATTGGAAGAACAAGGGCCTAGCGTGTGCAAAATTGGAAGAACAAGGGCCTAGCGTGTGCAAAATTGGAAGAACAAGGGCCTAGCGTGTGCAAAATTGCAAGAACAAGGGCCTAGTGTGTGCAAAATTGGAATAACAAAGGCCTAGCGTGTGCCAAATTGCAAGAACAAAGGCCTAGTGTGTGCAAAATTGGAAGAACAAGTGCCTAGCGTGTGCAAAATTGGAAGAACAAGGGCCTAGCGTGTGCAAAATTGGAAGAACAAGGGCCTAGCATGTGCAAAATTGCAAGAACAAGGGCCTAGCGTGTGCAAAATTGCAAGAACAAGGGCCTAGTGTGTGCAAAATTGGAAGAACAAAGGCCTAGCGTGTGCCAAATTGCAAGAACAAAGGCCAAGTGTGTGCAAAATTGGAAGAACAAGTGCCTAGCGTGTGCAAAATTGGAAGAACAAGGGCCTAGCGTGTGCAAAATTGGAAGAACAAGGGCCTAGCGTGTGCAAAATTGGAAGAACAAGGGCCTAGCGTGTGCAAAATTGCAAGAACAAGGGCCTAGTGTGTGCAAAATTGGAAGAACAAGGGCCTAGCGTGTGCAAAATAGCAAGAACAAGGTCCTAGCATGTGCAAAATTGGAAGAACAATGGCCTAGCGCGTGCAAAATTGCAAGAACAAGGGCCTAGCGTGTGCCAAATTGCAGGAACAAAGGCCTAGTGTGTGCAAAATTGGAAGAACAAGTGCCTAGCGTGTGCAAAATTGGAAGAACAAGGGCCTAGCGTGTGCAAAATTGGAAGAACAAGGGCCTAGCGTGTGCAAAATTGGAAGAACAAGGGCCTAGCGTGTGCGAAATTGGAAGAACAAGGGCCTAGCGTGTGCCAAATTGCAAGAACAAAGGCCTAGTGTGTGCAAAATTGGAAGAACAAGTGCCTAGCGTGTGCAAAATTGGAAGAACAAGGGCCTAGCGTGTGCACAATTGGAAGAACAAGGGCCTAGCGTGTGCAAAATTGCAAGAACAAGGGCCTAGTGTGTGCAAAATTGGAAGAACAAGGGCCTAGCGTGTGCCAAATTGCAAGAAAAAAGGCCTAGTGTGTGCAAAATTGGAAGAACAAGTGCCTAGCGTGTGTAAAATTGGAAGAACAAGGGCCTAGCGTGTGCAAAATTGGAAGAACAAGGGCCTAGCGTGTGCAAAATTTCAAGAACAAGGGCCTAGTGTGTGCAAAATTGGAAGAACAAGGGCCTAGCGTGTGCAAAATAGCAAGAACAAGGTCCTAGCGTGTGCAAAATTGGAAGAACAAGGGCCTAGCATGTGGCAAATAGCAAGAACAAAGGCCTAGTGTGTGCAAAATTGGAAGAACAAGGGCCTAGCGCATGCAAAATTGCAAGAACAAGGGCCTAGCATGTGCCAAATTGCAAGAACAAAGGCCTAGTGTGTGCAAAATTGGAAGAACAAGTGCCTAGCGTGTGCAAAATTGGAAGAACAAGGGCCTAGCGTGTGCGAAATTGGAAGAACAAGGGCCTAGCGTGTGCCAAATTGCAAGAACAAAGGCCTAGTGTGTGCAAAATTGGAAGAACATGTGCCTAGCGTGTGCAAAATTGGAAGAACAAGGGCCTAGCGTGTGCACAATTGGAAGAACAAGGGCCTAGCGTGTGCAAAATTGCAAGAACAAGGGCCTAGTGTGTGCAAAATTGGAAGAACAAGGGCCTAGCGTGTGCCAAATTGCAAGAAAAAAGGCCTAGTGTGTGCAAAATTGGAAGAACAAGTGCCTAGCGTGTGCAAAATTTGAAGAACAAGGGCCTAGCGTGTGCAAAATTGGAAGAACAAGGGACTAGCGTGTGCAAAATTGGAAGAAAAAGGGCCTAGCGTGTGCAAAATTGGAAGAACAAGGGCCTAGCGTGTGCAAAATTGGAAGAACAAGGGCCTAGCGTGTGCAAAATTGGAAGAACAAGGGCCTAGCGTGTGCAAAATTGCAAGAACAAGGGCCTAGTGTGTGCAAAATTGGAATAACAAAGGCCTAGCGTGTGCCAAATTGCAAGAACAAAGGCCTAGTGTGTGCAAAATTGGAAGAACAAGTGCCTAGCGTGTGCAAAATTGGAAGAACAAGGGCCTAGCGTGTGCAAAATTGGAAGAACAAGGGCCTAGCATGTGCAAAATTGCAAGAACAAGGGCCTAGCGTGTGCAAAATTGCAAGAACAAGGGCCTAGTGTGTGCAAAATTGGAAGAACAAAGGCCTAGCGTGTGCCAAATTGCAAGAACAAAGGCCAAGTGTGTGCAAAATTGGAAGAACAAGTGCCTAGCGTGTGCAAAATTGGAAGAACAAGGGCCTAGCGTGTGCAAAATTGGAAGAACAAGGGCCTAGCGTGTGCAAAATTGGAAGAACAAGGGCCTAGCGTGTGCAAAATTGCAAGAACAAGGGCCTAGTGTGTGCAAAATTGGAAGAACAAGGGCCTAGCGTGTGCAAAATAGCAAGAACAAGGTCCTAGCATGTGCAAAATTGGAAGAACAATGGCCTAGCGCGTGCAAAATTGCAAGAACAAGGGCCTAGCGTGTGCCAAATTGCAGGAACAAAGGCCTAGTGTGTGCAAAATTGGAAGAACAAGTGCCTAGCGTGTGCAAAATTGGAAGAACAAGGGCCTAGCGTGTGCAAAATTGGAAGAACAAGGGCCTAGCGTGTGCAAAATTGGAAGAACAAGGGCCTAGCGTGTGCGAAATTGGAAGAACAAGGGCCTAGCGTGTGCCAAATTGCAAGAACAAAGGCCTAGTGTGTGCAAAATTGGAAGAACAAGTGCCTAGCGTGTGCAAAATTGGAAGAACAAGGGCCTAGCGTGTGCACAATTGGAAGAACAAGGGCCTAGCGTGTGCAAAATTGCAAGAACAAGGGCCTAGTGTGTGCAAAATTGGAAGAACAAGGGCCTAGCGTGTGCCAAATTGCAAGAAAAAAGGCCTAGTGTGTGCAAAATTGGAAGAACAAGTGCCTAGCGTGTGTAAAATTGGAAGAACAAGGGCCTAGCGTGTGCAAAATTGGAAGAACAAGGGACTAGCGTGTGCAAAATTGGAAGAAAAAAGGCCTAGCGTGTGCAAAATTGGAAGAACAAGGGCCTCGCGTGTGCAAAATTGGAAGAACAAGGGCCTAGCGTGTGCAAAATTGGAAGAACAAGGGCCTAGCGTGTGCAAAATTGGAAGAACAAGGGCCTAGCGTGTGCAAAATTGCAAGAACAAGGGCCTAGTGTGTGCAAAATTGGAAGAACAAAGGCCTAGCGTGTGCCAAATTGCAAGAACAAAGGCCTAGTGTGTGCAAAATTGGAAGAACAAGTGCCTAGCGTGTGCAAAATTGGAAGAACAAGGGCCCAGCGTGTGCACAATTGGAAGAACAAGGGCCTAGCGTGTGCAAAATTGCAAGAACAAGGGCCTAGTGTGTGCAAAATTGGAAGAACAAGGGCCTAGCGTGTGCCAAATTGCAAGAAAAAAGGCCTAGTGTGTGCAAAATTGGAAGAACAAGTGCCTAGCGTGTGTAAAATTGGAAGAACAAGGGCCTAGCGTGTGCAAAATTGGAAGAACAAGGGACTAGCGTGTGCAAAATTGGAAGAAAAAAGGCCTAGCGTGTGCAAAATTGGAAGAACAAGGGCCTAGCGTGTGCAAAATTGGAAGAACAAGGGCCTAGCGTGTGCAAAATTGGAAGAACAAGGGCCTAGCGTGTGCAAAATTGGAAGAACAAGGGCCTAGCGTGTGCAAAATTGGAAGAACAAGGGCCTAGCGTGTGCAAAATTGCAAGAACAAGGGCCTAGTGTGTGCAAAATTGGAAGAACAAGGGCCTATCGTGTGCAAAATAGCAAGAACAAGGTCCTAGCATGTGCAAAATTGGAAGAACAATGGCCTAGCGCGTGCAAAATTGCAAAAACAAAGGCCTAGCGTGTGCCAAATTGCAAGAACAAAGGCCTAGTGTGTGCAAAATTGGAAGAACAAGTGCCTAGCGTGTGCAAAATTGGAAGAACAAGGGCCTAGCGTGTGCAAAATTGGAAGAACAAGGGCCTAGCGTGTGCAAAATTGGAAGAACAAGGGCCTAGCATGTGCAAAATTGCAAGAACAAGGGCCTAGCATGTGCAAAATTGGAAGAACAATGGCCTAGCGCGTGCAAAATTGCAAGAACAAGGGCCTAGCGTGTGCCAAATTGCAAGAACAAAGGCCTAGTGTGTGCAAAATTGGAAGAACAAGTGCCTAGCGTGTGCAAAATTGGAAGAACAAGGGCCTAGCGTGTGCAAAATTGGAAGAACAAGGGCCTAGCGTGTGCAAAATTGGAAGAACAAGGGCCTAGCGTGTGCGAAATTGGAAGAACAAGGGCCTAGCGTGTGCCAAATTGCAAGAACAAAGGCCTAGTGTGTGCAAAATTGGAAGAACAAGTGCCTAGCGTGTGCAAAATTGGAAGAACAAGGGCCTAGCGTGTGCACAATTGGAAGAACAAGGGCCTAGCGTGTGCAAAATTGCAAGAACAAGGGCCTAGTGTGTGCAAAATTGGAAGAACAAGGGCCTAGCGTGTGCCAAATTGCAAGAAAAAAGGCCTAGTGTGTGCAAAATTGGAAGAACAAGTGCCTAGCGTGTGTAAAATTGGA